>JAOUQZ010001413.1:0-16393 GCA_028564935.1 Neosilurus hyrtlii
CTGAAATTTCAAAAAAAACAACCCCCCCCCCCCCCCCCCCAAAAAAAAATTATTTTTGTCTGCCCTTTTGGAAAAGCTAGAATGCAGTCATTCCTTAATCTGTCTGTCATGGCTGCCAATATAAAATCTCCATGAAAAGTTTGATAAAGTTTGAATTTAGATGTTGGTTTTGGTGTCATGATCCCAAAGTCCAGATAACAGAGAACCTAGAACAAATCTGATTTCATTGAATGGAAGAAAATTCAGAAAGTGCCCCCTTCTGTCCTTGGCAGATATTTTGTGGGTGTGGCTTTTAAAAACAATTACTTTTAAAATGATTCTCCCAAAATCACTGATTTTTATCTTGAAGCACTTCCTGTTATACTGTGTCTTGATGTCACAATTTAAATTATGGCAAAGAAAGACTCGCACGCAGGAAAAGTAACAGACTACAGTCTTCATTCAGAGGCTGTTTAGACAAATAAAATGTGCAGAAGTGCAAATGTTTCAGTCCAAATTTGACTTTCCTGAGTGCGGAATGAAGCATGTATACTGAGCTGCCTCATCTAAAAGGTTGCTCTAGTGATCTAGAGCTTAATTATTCACACCTAAAGCCAATTACCTGCAGGCTAAATATCAAACGCATCAAGGAGTATAATTAATTTAGCACAGACATAAAATTCATAACAGCACTGGTACAATGAAACCCACTTAAGTGAAGAAGAGTTACAAAAAACAACTCTGATCCAATTCTGCATTGAAGCCATTGGGATGTAAAGTTTTAAGAGAGAAAATATATCCACATCGGAGTAAAGTTTGATCCGCATGCCGATCTGCAGTAATCATGTCAATGCCACAGAATCGCAAATCTGAAATTGAATGACTTCCATCTGGACAATGTCTTTCAACAGCTGATTCAGGATCAGTGCGGCGAATAGCACTTTTGTGCTCATTAATTCTAAATCTAAGTTGTCGCTTTGTTTTACCTCTATATAGAATGCCGCATTTGGTACATGCACTGCACAAGGCATATAACGTTACTTGAGCTGCATGTGATCAATTTCTTAATTTTTTTTTTTAATCACAAAACTAGTAAAAGTATGAACCATTTTACAGTTAGAACATACACACAATTTCGGCACAGGTAGAAACCTGCGGCATTGTCCAGATGCACCTGACCGGTGAGTTTCTTTTGTCTGTCTACAGGAACAAGTGAATCTCGGACATTCCTGGCTCTAGAAAAAGAGAAAAAGGAGAGGAGTTAAATATCTCTTCACCAATGCCATCAACAGATAAAATACTCCAATATTTGTTCACTACGTTGCATGTGTCACATCCAAATGGTAAAAATGTGTTAAAAGCACGAGAATGGCTTTTGTGTTTTAGGTTTATGACTGATAAGTAATTTATTTCTATTTTTCGCTTTAGCCAATGCCTGTTTCAAAACATCTTGTGGCTCACAACCCCTCACTGCAAAATGTTGAAAGAGTTTATGAGCCTCTATTTGAAAATCCTCATCTGTTGTACAAATACGTCTCGTCCTGAGAAACTGACTGTAAGGAAAACCTCTTTTTGAGCGGGGTAGAGTGATCGCTAGAATAATGTAAAAAATATTTCAGTCTGTGGGTTTAGAAAAAGCGAAGTGTAACCTCCTTTCCCATTACAAACTAGCTATGTGTCCAAAAAACTTACTTAATATGATCACATTCCACAGTGAATTTAATTGAATCAATGCAGTTATTGAGATACTGTGAAAATCACATTCAGAACCATTTTCCAAATCCAAAATACGTCATCAGTACATCTTCTCCAGAACACAGTGGATTGTAAATATGGATTTTTCTTGTAAATATTGATGTTCAAACCAACCCATAAAAAGATTAGAAAAAAAGTCATCATAACAAAAAGGATTTTCGGACAAATCAACCAGGAAGTCAGTGGGAGGAATGTTCTCTGACTTGGCATCAAGAAAAGTGTATATCCATAGTCTCAAGGAGCAAATCCAAACTGTTGTAGGTCACTTTGGACAGTTGAGTGATAAAATCTCCCGTATCTTTTAAGTGTGAAGGGGGTTTTTCAGCCAATGGTTGGATCAACAAAATTTGAAAAGGGCTCAGAAATCAGCGCTGATTTGGACACATTTCTTTTTGTCTAAACAGCCTCCGAATGTATCTTTAGTAATAGTCAGATTTTTTACTCGTTTCATATTGTGTGTGTGTGTGTGTGTGTGTGTGTGTGTGTGTGTGTGTGTGTGTGTGTGTCGTTTCGCTATGAAATGTTAATCCATGTTTACTTCTGAAACCTTTAACCCTCTTTACAGTTTTTGGCTATGTGTATAGTTGCTGCTTTTATTCAAACCTAGTGAGGAGGTTTACGCAGGATCTTTCCTTCAGTGTTGTCACCCTGGATTTACAATGAAGCACGATGTCCACGATTCAAAAAAGCGCGGAACCCCATGATTTTATGACCAGGCTTGGAGCACCGTTTGGGTATAAAAAGGAAGCAGGGCACATTTCAGAGATAAAACTTCATTTAAGTTCAATAAGATCCCCTATGATGGCACAGAAAAATTATTGACAGTCAAAAATTCTGACACTATAAGTTCCCTCAATATCCTCACAGTTCAAACCCATGAAGTATCTTTTTGTATTTAAATACTTTTTGTCCGTGTTACAATCTTCAGAGCTCAGGAAAAAGTGGTGTGCATTTTTTTTCGGCATTTCCTTCCAAACCAGGCTCCTAATGCACTTCTGTTCAGGAAAGAACTCTAGGTCCACATCTCAAACATCTTGACAGACTCTGTTTGCTACGCAGTGCTTAGTATCGCTCAGAGAGCCAGAGCTCTGTAAAAACTTCTCGTTAAAATCTGTAAAAATATGCTATAAAAATTACGTTTAGTTTACTTTTTTTGCTTCCATGTAGTATGTAGTAAAAGTCCTAGAATTTTAAAGAGACACTATTCGCGCCTGCTTGTGCCTGCATAGTGCTCACGCATCTCTTATGGTTTTAAAGAATGTTACTAATAAACCGTAGTCTTATTATGGTGTAAATTCATTGAAACAGTTTATTTATTTATTTATTTATTTATTTATTTTTTAATGTTTACAAAACTTATCCTAAATGTGTTAATCAGTATTTTTTTCTGAAGCTTTGTTAGGGAATCTGTGTATTATAATACATAGAATTTTTTATTTTTTTTTAATTTATCATGATAATATATTTTAGTCATCTCACCCACCTGGAGTACAATACAAGATATTTTGAAATAACTATTTTTTCTATTGAAGATGCAGTATGGACTTTAAATGTGTATATTTGGCTGAAGGGATGATGAAGTTTTTCTTTGGAGGTCTAGGCGTTGTAGGCGTGAACTCCTCGGTTGTGTTCTGTGTTGCACCAGTTCATCTCCTCAGAGTGACATCGTAAGGTATCTTTGAGCTGCAGTCGTTGTTCCTGGAAATTCCGCCTGCTCATTTATAGGAATATTGAACTGAGTTGGACTCGCCGGACTGTATTTGGTGTTCTATCTCCTCCCTCTGTTTGCTTCTGTATTGACTTTGTGTGAGTGTATTAAGGGCATTAGCAGGGCAGTCTAACAGTACTTTTCCACATTCAAACACCTTTCCACATGTATCTTTCTGTCTTGGAGTTGATGTTGGTGCAAGTAACTAGAAAATGTTTAAAGGATCCCGTCTGTAGGTCAATTGTTTGGTAATCTGATTATTAAGAATGACTGTCAGCAGTTTCTCTTTGAGCATTATCCACTCGGGATAATTCTTTATCTCAGGATAGCAAACCAATCAGATCACACTGTTCCCATGTATTATATACTAATAACAACACCTGTACCCAGCGATGGCTTGGTGAGCTGTCCAGGGTGTACCCCGCCCTCGCCCAGAGTCAGCTGAGATGGGCGCCAGCCTCCCCTCGACCAGAGTTAGGATGAAGCGGTTCAGAAAATGAATGACTGAATATTTACACCTGTACACTGAACAATTAATGACATAATTTGATTAACTTGTTGATTGTATTTGATTTATTTGGAATGAAGGATGGGGCAGTGGTGGCCCAGTGGTTGGGTGCTGGATTGCTGATCTCAAGGTCAGGGGGTTCAAGCCCCACTATCACGGGGATGTCACTACCGCCCCCCCCCCCCCCCCCCCCCCCCCCCCCAACCCCCAGTGCAGTTATCAAAGGCCGGCCGTGTCTCTCACTGTCTGTGGTAAGAGGCTTGTAAACGAACCATCGCTGTCATTCATAAAAGATTAGGCCATTGAGTTGCCGTCAGCATGTCTGATTAGAATTAAGTGGTTAAAAAAATGAATGAATGAAGGGTTTATATTAAGCACTATCAAAAAATATTTGTGTGTTTTTCTGGATAACCTCACCCTACCTAATAAAACCGGCCCGACCCGATGTTTTTGGTCTGAAGTGTGAAGTGAAAAATAAAACACACCGACGTCAACAGACAACAATGTGCCCACATTCACGTCAGCACTGACAGCAGAGCGAGCCTAGAGGAATGTAAATATTACTAAAAGTGTTGCCACGTGGCATTGAAAAGGTCTACGACCATCAGAAAACATGACATTGAGACATTTAGCACAAAGCACCCATGGAGAGGACATCCAAAGGTAGCTTTGAACACGGAGACCACCAAGTTAATCTAATCACTTCATACTGTAGATGTTAAGAATATTACAGTTGTGCTCTGAATCTCCTGGCAGAATTTGTGATTTTGGTTTTTTTTTTGTTGTTGCCATTTTTCATTTTTTTCATTTTTAAATGTTTCTTTAACTCATGCTTAGTGGCTGCATGAAGCCATTTATTATCGAGCAATCGTGCTTGGTCTTTTTAAATCATAATGCCACCAGGAACTATCCAAGCTGGATGGTAGCCATGATGCTAAAAACAAAAACCAAATTTTAGCTGGAGACTTGTGGATAGTAGCAGGATATAAGTAGGATGTTGATTCCCTCTGTGTGCTGCTTTGAAGTGGAGAAAAAAATGATGTTTAAAGAAAGTATAAATAAAATAACTAAACTGTTTCAAGAGGAAAAAAATTAAAACAGCGAAATTAAAATTAAATCCCTGAAATTGGAGGGAAAAAGCAAACATGCAGTTGCCGGCACGCGATTCAAAAACAGGAACTGATGTCAAGCTGTTCACCACCAGTTCCATCATCAATGGGTTTCAATATAGTGTGTAGTAAATACGGCCTTTACCGGATACACAAAGGACAACCTGTGTGTGTGTGTGTGTGTGTGTGTGTGTGTGTGTGTTCTGGTCTAGAAATTTCACTTCTTCTCTGATCACATGAATACAGGGTCTCCTACAGTACATAGAGTGTGAAATGCTCTGAGTAAACATACAGGTTTATATAGTAGGGTGTAGCAGTCTACAGGTTAAACAGTCTAATAGGATAAAGAAGTTACACCGGAAATGTTTTGCTGACAGACACTACATTAACATTCTATGTTCTAATATTTTTTACCAAATTATATATTTTTATAAGCAAATAACCTCTGTTATAATTAAAATCAGAAAGCACTTGCTACTCCGTTGAACCATCACTAAAGAAAGGATTCTTCAGGTTTTCTAAAAGGTTTGCTAAACAGTTTACAAACAATTTTTCTTGTCACAAACAATCACGTTGTAAATGTGTTGAAATTTTTTACATTTCTTTGCAGATTAATTTTTCCAAACAGTTGTAACATTTATTCATTCATTTTCTGAACCGCTTCATCCTCATTAGCGTCATCGGGAGGCTGGTGCCCAGCTCAGCCGACTCTGGGTGAGGACAGAGTTCACCCTGGACAGCTTGCAAGGTCATCGCAGGGCTCAGTTGTAACATGTTGCTAAAGTTGATTTTGGATGCCAAGTAGTGAACACAATGCTGGGGAGGGTTTGCTCATCATTTTTTTAATGCGTTGGGTCCATCAATCATCCTTTTCCCTTCTTTTTCTTCCTCTTCTTTCCTTTTCTTCTACTGTAGGATAGCTGCTGCGGCAGCAGCCAGACAAAGCAATTCTTCCTCAAGGGCAGCAGCCTGAATTTCCATATTATGGAAGTTTATCTCTTTCTGGGGAGGGTTTGCTCCACTTTTTATAGGTTTGGGTGCTTCAGTTCCAAGGTTTGCCTGACATTCGCCTGCTGTTTTACCAGGAGTTTTTACCACTATGTACTGCGGCAGCTATATGTGGTTGAAATGACAATAAAGCTTCTTGAACTTGAATTTCAGTTGGCAAAAGGTCCCAAATTGTGGCTAACCGTCACTGATGTTGATAATTGTTGCTAAATGGCATTAAATGATACAAAATGACAGACACACCCTGAGTTTCATCAACATTCGGACACGTGTATATCAGTGTTTTTATAAAAGTGTGTAACTGCTTTTTTTTTTTTTAAGGATAGTTTTTTGTAGCACTTTCGTCACAGGATCAGAGACAGACCGTGATGAGGGAACTTTTTTTGGCATGCAAAGGTGTTCAGGATGGGTAAGTGCAATGGTTTGTTTGTAGCAGGCAGGACATGAATGAAATCACTGAGCAATTCCAATTCCATCGTGACTTCGGATGTGCTTCATCCGGCCCTTCGGCTCCCGTGTAACAACTTTAACACTAACGCACTGTCACTCACTGATCTGCTGAACTGCATAATCCTACCGTTGGGTTCATGGGGAGGCTGAAGCCTATCTCTGCCTACATTGGGGGAAGGCAAGGTACACCCTGAACAGCTTCTTGGACCATTGCAGAAAAACACACAACTATTCACACTCACTGAGGGGCAATTTGGAACAGCCAAATAGTCTAATGTGCTTTGGAAGTGTGAAAACCCAGGACTAGAACCTTCTTGCTGAAAGGCAGATATGCTAACCACTACACCATCGTGCCATCAATTCTAAATATTAGAAAAGCCAAAAATTTAGAGACTTGTGGACAGTTCACATTGTTTATTCACTTTTCCAGTGCATCATTGCTCGGACTAGGCCTGATTTCGTTGTCTTTTATTACTGTAGTCTCTCAATTGTTGTGAAAAAGAGTAAAAACAAAAGTACATGTCATTCATGAGTAATAAAAATATATAACTGTTTACTATTTTTAATAATTAATTTTTTAAATGAATATATACCCATGTATTATTTGATTTGGGCTGGTGAACACTGCCCCATTATTAAATCGAAAAACTTGATTTAAAAACAGGAACTGACATCACACTGTTCACCACCAGTGCTTTCTGCCCCATTATTAATTATTTATACAAGTGCTTTATTCTGTACCCAGAATACAGTGCTGGGATTTGAAATTGCTGCCAGCATTCTTATCTACATGGCAAAGGTTAGTCGTCGTTTGGTGAGTTACAGTGAATTTGTGTAACTAACGTGGCATTCCAGCGTAACTGACGTGGCACCAGTAAATTGTCATACGTGTTTGCCTTTATCCCCTGAACAAGTTCTGAAAATGTCCCTGAACTTTACCAAAGTCAACAACTTTGAGGGATATTGGTCCATAACCGATATTTCCAATAAACACCAGGTTAACGTCATCTGTTTTTGGCTTTGAAAACGCAGGTTCTCCCCTCGAGATCTGGTGCAGAAATTAAATTATACACGTCACAGAAAACCTGAGTTAGAATTCTGCTAATGTAAAATCTGATCTACATTATATGCAGCATAGTATTTGTCTACCTCTATGACATTTCCACAAAATGAAGGGTGTGTAAATGGGTCCAATGACACATAGTGTTGAATTTCAGGGTTGTGTTCCATGTACAGTATCGGTTTATTGGGTTAATGGTGTGTCATGTTGATCACTGGTAATTGTCATTGGTTCATTTCCCAGCATTCTGCTGCAAAACTCAACTATGATATGCTCTGCATATGTTCCATCTTTCCTCATGTCATGTTTATACTCTTCTATATCTTGGCCCGGAATAAATTCTTGTAGGTCATCAAGATCTTTCTGGGGGGAGACTTTTAAGATAATCACATACCATGTTGTGGAGTATCAGGAGCTGATCCAATACTCATGCGATTTCATAAAAAAAAAAAAAAAAATTTAAATATATTTTTAAAATATAACGTAAATTTTGACATATGACAAACTTTTCATCTTGACTTAAGTGAACTTTTCTGGTGGAATTGCTGTGACTGCAAAGCAAAACAAATCTGAATGTTTTATAGGGGACTGATTCTTATCTGTAACATTCTCATTCTTATCGTGGCGGCAATTTTCTCTCAAATTTTTTTAACCGTTTAATTCTCTCTTCTCTCTCTGTCTGTCTGTCTCTCTCTGTCTCTCTCTCTCTGTCTGTCTCTCTCTTTGTCTCTGTCTCTCTCTGTCTCTCTCTCTCTCTCTCTCTCTCTGACTTTGTGTATGAGCTCTGTGGACTGTAGTGTAGCTGTGACCTCATCTCTGATGTACACACACACACACACACAGATTCAGCATTTAATTTTTGAGTTCAGTTATATAGTACACTGACCCTATGCTGTTTGAGAGGACACACGCACGTGCACAAGAATAAGCATAGATTCGCGCGCACACACACACACAGTTCTGCAGCCATCAGTTCCCTCACAGGCGCTGCAGAGATTTGTCAACTTGTCATGAGATCTGTTCCAGGGCTATACTCCTTGAGCTTTACCACACACACACACACACACACACACACACACACACACACAAGCACTCGTGATTGTTAAAGCACAGTAGTGTGCAGTCACATTGATTTGTCATGTCGAGGTTTTTATTTATTTATTTATTTATTACACTGAAGCAGCTTGTGACTCCTTTGACCTGAAGCCATGTAAGATCCAATCTTACCTTCAATCGTAAACAGCAGCTACATGAACAGTGACCCCCCCCAGCAGAGATCTGTTTGGGTGGGCAGCTGAGTGTCTCCACTCACGTAATTAAGTAGAAGGAGGAGGAAAGGCATCTCGTGTGCGGTGATAGAAATGGTATTTTATAAATGCTGTCAGTCTGCAAATTTATTCTACTGCTTTAATTAAACACTCAACAAAATCAAACAATCTCTCTCTCGCGCTCTCTGTGAGAGAACAACAGCGTGTGATATATCTTACACATTTAGTAAAAATCTTTCAGTTGATTCCTTCAAGTTTGTTTGCTCTTTTATTTTGTGACACAGAATCCTGCACTACACAAGCTTCCACAACACTACCCTGCATAAGCTCTACACATCATTACACAACCCTGCACAAACTCTCAACACTGTTCAACCCTTCACAATCTTACACAAACTCGCACAACACTACACAACCCTACAGAACATCTACACAACCTTCTGGGAAAACTTGGGACTGGGAGATCTGGATCTCGAGGTTTTCTTGGGATACAGCGGCTACTTCAGGTGAAGATGAGGGTGGTGGAGATAGAGCTTTACATGTTCGCCTGGAGGATGGCTTCCTCTTCTGGGGTGTCTGCTTCTTTTCAAACTTTTTAGGCATCTTCAGAACTCGCACAGTAATGGAAAAAAAGATCAGTCAGTGCAGAAATGTTTTCTACGTGCATGTGAACGGGATGTGATCAGTTTACATCCGGGGATCATACAGAGAGCAGCACGTACTCCGTGTTGCTGTGTCGTTCACAAATAAAACTATTGATTCCCTTGACTTTGACCCTGGGTTCACACTATCGACACGTGTTGTCTATGTGCATAACACCACTGAATGATAAAGAAAGCAGTACACAACCTGACATTTTACTTGTTTTTTTCAGTTCTATGCATATTATACTTTATATATAAATAAAGTAAATAACACAGGATCAGTAAATGTCTTTTTTACTTTTATTTTTTCTAGCCATGTTTTTCTAGCTACATCTAGAAATGCTTTCTTACTGTCATGAGTAGAGGAATGTAATAGGAAATGGATACACGAACAGGGTACCTTTTAGTCCTGAATTTGAATAAAAAAGGAAAAATAAAGTGGCACTCAGGGATTTGAACCTGGAGAACAATTACTTTTTCCTTGACAGTTTTTTTTTTTTATATTTTCAAGATTAAAGTCTTATAAATGTATTATTATTCCTCCGTACAAACTTCCACCAATTACTCACCTTTAATGGCATATGAACTGGTACAGGTTCTGAGGTCATAGGTCAAATAGTAATGTCACACAAGGTCATTTTATAAAAATCTTGTTCACACAGTGTATTTGGACCAAACCTTCCCCAGTTACTTATTACTCCATGTCCACGAACTGGTACAGGTGTTAAAGGTCATCGATGAAAGATCAGGGTCATAGTTCAAGCACATACTGAAAGGTTTTACGGCATGAGTGTACCAAGTGGTGCATTGTGTTGAGAACTTCTGCATTTTTTTATTTATTCTCTGTTTGTTTGTTTGTCTCTGTGACCAAAATCCTGGCCCTGCCCATGCATGGATTTTCACCAAGCTTGTTGGGAACACTACCTACCGTAGTATGTGGAGTGATTTTGGGGTGTCGTGAACAAAGGTGAATTTTGGGCAGACTTATAACTTAAAAAAGAGTCCCAGTAGGCACGTCAGTATTCCATCACTATATAACACTAATAGGAAACCATATATATTTTCAAATGTAGCCGTTACCTTTGACCTTGAGTGACCTTTAAAGGTCAAACCCTAGCCATCTGATAATACCTTTAAGCAAAGGAGTTGTTTCTTTAATTTGGTCCCATACACATACTAGAGAACATATGGTACTGCTCTAGTATATTTAAGAATTGCTAATACATTATTTTTTTTCTCGCCCAACTTCTTTTGTAAGTTACTGAGCTCTATTTTTCTATTTTCAAAAGGTGCTTTAGTTCTAACTTCTTATTGGCGCTCCCCATGGGGACTCTCTTGTCATCCTGGGAGACTTCAACGCCCATGTGGTCAATGACCGTGTGTCCTGGAAGGGTGTGTTAGGTAGGTACGGCCTCTCCGATCTGAACCCGAATGGTGTTTTGTTGTTGAACTTCTGTGCTCAGTCACGGTTTTCCATCACGAACACCATGTTCGAATATAAGGGTGTCCATAAGTGCACTTGGCACCAGGACAACCTAGGCAGCAGTACAATGATCGACTTTGTACTCGTGTCATCGGACTTGCGGCCGAATGTTCTGAACAGTCGGTTAAAGTGAGGAGCTGAGCTGTCAACCGACCACCACCTGTGTTGCCAGAGCCAGAGCTTTGTCCACATTGGTAACATGTCGAATATGTTTCCAGTGGGGTTTGGACTCCACCAAGAATGTCCTTTGTCACTGGTTCTGTTCATAATTTTTATGGATAGAATTTCTAGATGCAACCGTGGCGTTGAGGGGTTCTGGTTTGGTGGCCATAGGATCTCGTCTCTGCTTTTTGTGGATGACGTTGCCCTTTTGGCTTTATTGAGTCGGGCTCTCCAGCTCTCGCTGGAGTGATTCGCAGCCGAGTGTGAAGTGACCGGGATGAGAATCAGAACCTCCAAGTCCGAGGCCATGGTTCTCAGCCGGAAAAGGGTGGAATGCACCCTCCAGGTCTGGAATGAGGTCCTGCCCCAAGTGGACGGTGAGGGAAGAATGAAGCGGGAGATCGACGCGCAAATCGGTGCAGCCTCTGCTTTTATAGCGGTGCTTGTAAAACGTCTCTGGCCTGGTCTGGGAACCCCTTGGAATCCCCCAGAAGGGCTGGAAGTTGCTGGGGAGAGGGACGTCTGGACCTCACTGCTTTGGCTGCTTCCCCGGCAACCCGACCCCGTAATAAGCGGATGAAGATGAAGGATTTGCTGTTATTTCACCAACTGTGAGGAAATTTCCAACAGGGCCTCTGGTTAATTCATCAATTAGATGATGTGATTATGGCTTACTGAAACATACACAATTAAACATAACAGGCTACCCAGAAAAGATATGAGGAGCGACAGACGGCTGAACCCACACGGAAGAAGCGACAGGTTTCATTTCAGTTGTAATGGTTATTTTGCACCCTTCCTTTTATCTTCTCTTCAGGACACGGCCATTGTTTCTGTCAAAGTTCACTTCTTTGTTTCTGCATCTGAATTAGTAGATAATAACAGAACACTACACTGGATACTAATACATCATTAATGTGGAGAGGTGTGTGCCGGAGATGAAAGACAATTCTTACTAGAAGGGTGGAGCAGCTTGGTTTCCAGTTGATTAGGTCATTTGTGTCTGTGAGGGGGGGGGGCTTGAGAGAGAGCTTACTGAATGCTGTCATGGAGTGTCGTTAGGGTAAATGGGGCTAAGGCAGCTTAGACCTAGATGTTCCTGGTGTCAGATTTATTGAGTGCTTTTGTTTTGAGCTTTTGCTGCTTGTGACCTACTTCTGAACACCAGCACTAATTTGTATTTGTGTGTTTTTTGATATGATCCGGTTCTTCTTGTGAATCTGCACAGGTTTATTCAGCTGCACTGTTTTTAATCTGACATGTTTTAAGTGGGATTTTGTTCTGTCAGCGGTGCGTTACACTTTGAAACCTCGGGTGTGGAAATAAATGTGTGGTTCTATAATGGGTCTATAGTTCTATAATATATGATAAGTTTTTATACTGTGGTTTTTGAAAACAGATGTTTGTGATGGGGAATGTCGTTATACTGATTATTTTTTTATGACTGCATGTCCAGAGTGCTGCGTATTCTATATATACACGAGAGACGTAAACCCAGGTACCCATATAACACCACGTGGTTTCAGTTCTGAAGGTAACGATTTGCTGAGGTTGATCTCTGAATTTGGTGTGATATAAAAGGGTTTTGATTCCGGAAAGGTGCATCTCACTGGGTTCTTGAACAGTTGGCGAGATTCAATCATTCATTTGCAATTCTGCAAAAAGTCTCCAAATAACTGCCATTTGCTAACTCTTCACCGAGCTCGATTTAATTCAAGGAGTTTTGATCATGTTGAGAAATCTTTGGGAAAAATGCATTTTTGTATCATATATTTTGTTCTGTGCAGACTTTAAATGAATGTATGAAAATGAATGAAGGAATAGTTCACAAACTACTTGCGTGGCGAATGTCTCTGGTCACGGGACTATACGAAAGAGACTCAGCGATGGGCTACTGTCTGTGAACTGTTCAACTACTCACTAGAATAACACCAAAAAGTCGCTAGAAAGTCATCAACAAATTGATAATTGGTGTCTCACTGAAGGGTGAATAATTAAAAGACAAAAAGTCAAAACGTGAAGTGCTAGTTTTGCCACTTTCGTTAAACGAGACCCTCGACTAAGAGAATGATTACATATTTTAGCACTATATCTTCTATGACGTGATAAAATGCAACTCCTTAATCTGTTATGATTCATTACAACTTTGATTAAAAGTCAACTAGTTAATATTTGTTGTTTCACTGAAATTGCTATGGTGCAATACAGTATGATTTCAATTCTAAAAGCACTGATTTCGTATTTAATCAACTTTTAATGTACTATTCTGCAATCAACATATGACTGACTTTGTCTGGAATCTGCAGTAGCTCTAGCATTGATTTATTGATATTGTAGCGAAGGATCTACCTTGTCTGCCTGTGTATACATCTGTTACGAGTCCTGATACTTGTTTTGTAGTTCATTAAAATCCATAAAAGCAATTTCCTAATTGTTAGAGTCAGTAATAACGGATTTATTATGCTGTTGGTGGCAGTTTGATTATATAATTTTAAATTGATGTGTTTTCTGATTATGGGTTGTGAGCAGGATTGTGTGCATCCTAACCACTTTACCTACGTTTATTCTCTGACCTCCCAGGGATGCATCATCAGTTCCATTCCCTTTTCCTTTTAATACACACTGTGGGTTTGTAATTAAGTGCTAAAAAGAAATAGTGAGATCCTAAAACCCCTCTCTCATCATTTCTTATCTTTTCAGTTGTGGTCCTTTATAGAACAGTGAGATTGCATCTAATAGCTCAGCGTGAAAAGATAAACAGAGGGTGATTGTGATACGTTTAGCATGTGGTGGACAACATTGGGTCAAAGTTCTCTTTCACGCTCTCGGTCTTTGTGTTTGATGTAATGTGTTTGCTTATTGTTATTTTCTCATGTTTTATTTATCACGGTAGATATTTGGCTTAATCTTGGTAAGGTGACAAGCGTATAAATAATTAAATAACATAAATAACAAATAACGTACTTACAAAATATGAATTAGTAGGTGCGGCTGATTGTATGACACAAATTCATGGAAGGATTTTGGGATGCCTAGTAGGGCTAGAGGATGATCTCATGATAAATGATTCTATATACGGTATACTTCTATGTATATATAATTACTTCTAAACCTTTATAAAACTTCTTCTTTAAAATTAAGTTGAAACTATGGATGTTCTTTTAATTTTTTATAAATATAAATTTAAAGACTTTCTCACTATTTTATAATAGACTTTTACTTTTTAACGTTTATATTTTCTCGATTATTTATGAGCGAGATATTAAAAATGCTCCATCATGTTGAATATGTGCTGATCTGAGGTCAGGGTCTGGTGTTGATGTACATGTGAGATGATGTAATGGTAGATAAGTGTTGATCCAGGGTGAAAGCTGACCCCGGTGTCTGTATCGTATATCTCTGCATTCACGTTTGCAACTGATTCGGAATTTGGACGTGCATGCGGTGCATCTGTTTTCACTCTTCTCATGAGAGCTAACGATCTCTGCTCCTTCATTTTTCCTGTAAATGTCTGTAGAGAACTGCAGAAAGCTCCTTGCAGGTACGAATTAATGCTCCAAGTGTTAGGGGTCTGCTCTGGGGTCAGCTCATTGTCTTCATAAGGAAAGTAACCTTAACAGACCCCTTTTATACTTTCTCCTGTGTTTCTGCAGAATATGTGCTGATCTGAGATTAGCTCATCTACCTGTGAATGTTTAGGTCCCATGAGATGGAGCTGTTGTGTTGATGTTGAAGTATAATTGAGGATTTGTGGTTTGGATGGATGTGGAGGGCTGCCAGGTGTGTGCACTCTGGCTCTTCCTGGTGGTTTTCTTAGTAAGGTTTTATATCTAGAGGTTTTTTTTTTAATGGACCAGGGGATTGGAGTTTGAGACAAACATGAAGGATATTTATATTTATGTGTGTAAATAAATGTCTTACTATTTACAAGTTCACAACATGAACTTTTCCTGTCAATAATCTAATACACCTCGATCGACACTGACGTCGTCACCTTGTCCAAGGTCTTCTAAAAGGCCCAGAGCTGCGTGTTTGTGTCTTTATATTCCTGCTTCTTTGACCAGAATATCATTATTATTCAACACTAGTCTGCTTTCCTCTCAAAAATAGTCTAGTGATTTTTCAGTAAACTGTAACAAACACCCAAGGACATTGTTTCCAGGCAACGTCGGACACCCCAGGACCAAGTATGAATCATTTAGCAAATGTCAGTCTCCAAACGTAGTTTGTTTCCCAATCATTACATTTTTAATGAAGAATCAATGGAGCAGTTTAGTCATTCTTAAGAAACTAAGGATAAAAAAATTGAAATGAAAGGCTGTACTATTCATTCATTCATTCATTCATTCATCTTCTTCCGCTTGTTCTGGCCCATACCAGCCGAGAGATGTAGTCCCTCCAGCGTGTTCTGGGTCGGCCCCGGGGTCTCCTTCCGGTTGGACATGCCCGAAACACCACACCAGGGAGGCGTTCTGGAGGCATTCTGATCAGATGCCCGAGCCACCTCAACTAGCTCCTCTCAACGCGAAGGAGCAGCGGTTTTACTCCGAGCTCCTCCCGAAGACCTCATTCCCGACCCGGAGGGTGCATTCCACCCTTTTCCGACTGAGAAACATCGTCTCGGACTTGGAGGTGCTGATTTTCATCCCCATCGCTTCACACTCATTTCAGAATCGCTCCAGCGAGAGCTGAAGGTCCTGACTCGATGAAGCCAAAAGGACAACATCATCCGCAAAAACCAGAACCCCTCAACACCTTGACTGTGCCTAGAAATTTTATCCATAAAACTTATGAACAGAACCGGTAACAAAGGGCAGCCTTGGCATAGTCCAGCCCCCACTGGAAACGAATTCGACATGTTGTTACCAATGTGGACCAAGCTCTGGCTCTGGCAATACAGCGACTGAACGGCCCATAGCAACGGGTCCGGTATTCCATATTTCCGGAGCACAAAGTCCATAAAGTATATGTGGACTCGTTGGGCAAACTCCCATGCCCCCTCCAGGATCCCGTAGAGTGTGTAGAGCTGGTCAAGAGTGCTCCGGCCAGGACGAAAACCACATTGTTCCTCCTGAATCTGAGGTTCAACTCTCGGCCGGATCCTCCTCTTCAGTCCTCCTGAATAGACTTTCCCGGGTAGGCTGAGGAGTGGGATTCCACCATAGTTGGAACACACCCTCCTGTCCCCCTTCTTAAAAAGGGGAACTACCACCCCGGTTTGCCAATCCAGAGGTACGGCCCCCGATGACCACGCGATGT
>JAOUQZ010001612.1:0-16380 GCA_028564935.1 Neosilurus hyrtlii
TGTAAAGCTGCTTTGTGACAATGTCAATTGTAAAAAGCGCCATACAAATAAAACTGACTTGACTTGACTTGACTTGAGTGGTTTGGTATATTAATAAGTAAGTGAACTGTAACATTATGACCGTAGAAAACATGATTTGACAGCTTTGGTTTAAAAAGTTATGTTCTTTTGGCTAATTTAAGCAATAGTACTGTTGCTGGCGTTGAAATATGCTGGAAAAAACGAATTAGATTAAGTTTAAAATTTTTAACCCCCTAAATTCTCATTAGAATAGAACACATTACTTTATTGTTACTTAATTTCAACTGGTTCATTTTTTTATTTTTTATAAATTTTTTTTCCAGCATGACAACTATTAGTGGAAATATTCTGGTGGTTTTCTTTTTTAATATCTATGTAAGTGCATTTGCGTGGCTGATATCTTTAAGTGAGTAGGTTAGTGTGCATCGTGTGCCTGATCAAAATAAAAGCAACCTTGCAAATAAATTTGGAAAGGCATTTTGACCAGTGGGAATACGCCAAGCACCAGATTTCACAGCATTATAAGTATGTTACCTCTGAGACAATGTTTCTTCTCCTTGCAACCGTAATGCAGTCTGAGACAGCTCAAGGTCACTTGGCACATCTAATAGGACATGACAAGTGAAAAGAAATGCTGCACGCCCCCCTTCTTTGTGGAATGGG
Source organism: Neosilurus hyrtlii (assembly GCA_028564935.1). Lineage (NCBI taxonomy): Eukaryota > Metazoa > Chordata > Actinopteri > Siluriformes > Plotosidae > Neosilurus > Neosilurus hyrtlii. The sequence goes on from JAOUQZ010001612.1 coordinate 685, forward strand.
TAGAAGAGAATGAGGGGGTGTGTACTACACAGTTGGCCATCAGTTTTATCCATGTGTTTTATTTCAAGCTTGTTTAACAAGTAACGAGTGCTCTCCAAGATCGCTGGACCCAGTGATCTCACAAGAGACTTGTGCTCTCGTTGCTCAGAAAGCAAAGGGAAATTCAGACAGTATGATCATGTCCTCTCTCCTGAAGTCACCTGCCCTCAGGGTGGCGCTACCCAGAACCTCTGAGAGGAGCAAGTTGCTATTCTCATTATTTTATTCCTTGTTCTACCAGGCTGCCAAACATTAAAATAACTATCTCTTTTTAATGAATGTGTGAGTCAGTACACACGGGGCCTCATCACATACATGCATGCACCAACAGCAGCTTAGTCATCTGCACCAGCACTTCCTATGACAAACCAGCCCAGCCCTCAATGAATGTCTCTCCCAGACCAATACACAGGGTATCCTGAAAGCTCACTGAGGAGCAGTGCATACCTACAGTAATCCAGTGCCTCTTAGGGAAAGCTCTGGACTGGGTGCCTGCCATTTGGTGTAAAGGCTTCTCTGTTACACCTCTGTTACGCCCAAGAAACAACAGCTTCAGACCCCATGCAACTAGTCCGTACTGGTAAAACAACACACACCTTGCCACCAGGTCTATGCTCATACAGAACAGTGACTAGGGGGAAAAAAACACATTTTCAGCCAGTCAAGTAAAATATTGGAATATGTTGATGCAAAACTCCACAAATCACATCAGGACAGCGGTCCGGCATCCATTAAAAGAGATGTGGACCCATCGCTGGCAGCAGCGATCAAGGTCAAGTGCCTTCATACAAGTTTTGGTAGCTACTTGACTCCACTCTACTTGACACTGTGTGTGTGTGTGTGTGTGTGTGTGTGTGTGTGTGTGCGTGTGGGTGTTGTGTTTGGGTATGGGGGGGGGGTATTGGGGTGTTGTTCACTGCCTCATTGCTTCTGTCATGCAGTGCCATTCTAAGGTTCCACATAAATAATCTAGAGAGGACCTTTAGGGAATGTTCTCTAAAATGTAAATGTTTGCTAGGGTACTTAGCAAACTATTTATATACATTTCCCATCACAGAAAAGACTGTTTAAATAAAACGTCAATAACAACTAACAAAACCAAGTTCCTTATCAAATATTTAGAGACATATTTAAAAAAAAGCAACTCTATATTAATTGTAGTATTATGGACATACAGTTTAAAACTTGCATTCTACCTAAAACCGAGGCAATGGGCTATTTACTTTAAAGAAAAGTTATGCCGCATATGTCCCACCTCTCCCAGAAGTTCCAAAAATCTCTGGCATTGATAACGACTCTTTATATACAATTATATACAATATCCCAGAAATTTGTTTTTTAGAGCAAGAGCACACATGCAAGAGAAGCACAGATCACACTGCTTATGTAGAGTGTTTTATATGGAAGCAAATCAAATGAATATCGACATATTAACAAAGAGAGAGAGAGAGAGAGAGAGAGAGAGAGAGAGAGAGAATATCCTGATTGCTCGTATTCTCTTTTCCTGTTCCGTAGATCTATCACTTTTTTCAGTGGGAGGGCTTTACAGCCGACCCCTCTCATTCTGATCTCAGTTTATTAAAATGTCCAACAAAAATGTAATAAAACACATCTTCACTTAATAAGAGGGTGTAGCCCTGCCTCATAGTACTATAAGGTAATGACAGGTTTGCTCACTGTGCTGATTTCACACTCGGCCTAGATTTATTAGGGAGTGGAGGTGGGGGGTGAGGGTTGAGAGGGGTTGTCTATGGGGGTGCATCAACAAATGTTCAGCACACTTTCCCCATAACAAATCATGGCCCACACTGCTTTTCTGTTCATTAGCAAAATGCAAGAGATGTGGAATTTCTATTCCCACCACTGTGAGTGTAATAACTTTAATGATTTCCGCAAGTGATAATTTTTCAATTAATCTAAATTAAAGTGGATCTAATGTGGGGTTTGGGTGATAATATTATGGAGTAATATATTATATGTATAATGGAAAATCCATTATCATGAGCGCAATGATCGCCATGTACTAACTACAACAAATATACTGTATTTTATAATTACTGCTGTAATATTCATTCATTCATTCATTTTCTAAGCTGTTTCATTCTAATTAGGGTCGCGGGGAGACTGGCGCCTATCTCAGCCAACTCTGGTTGAGGGCGGGGTACACCCTGGACAGCTCGCCAGGACATCACTGGGCAGAAACACTCTGACGGCAATCCAATGGCCTACTCACTGAGAGGACAGCAGTTAGCCAGCACCCTACTACTGGGCCACCACTGCTACACACACACACACACACACACACACACACACACACACACACACACATATATATATGTGTGTGTGTGTGTGTGTGTGTGTGTGTGTGTGTGTGTGTGGGTGTGTGTGTGTGTGTACACAGCATATATCTAAGCATTACCTTTTTTATATCATAATTAAAAAAACTTTCCAAGGCGAATTTTCATCTGTCATGTATTGCCTCCCTATCACTCAACCAAATTCAACCAGGAAGGGGCATAAGCAAGCATGTGCCCCCTAAATAACGTGGTGCTGCCACCCACATCCTAATGAACTGCTTTGGGAACAGCCTAACAAACTTAAAGGGAAAGCAATATCCATTATATTATTTCCTTTATAACTATAATTTATATGGAACTGTGGAATAATCAGTTTTATTTGGTCATGCGAGGCAGTCGGTTTTATTCTAAAGTACAGACAACTGATTTTGTATAGCTAACTACTGGTTCTGCTATGTTTCATGTCTTTAGTATTTTGTAAACAGAGTAACTCGATACAGTCCTTTATATTCTACACTCCAAATAGAAGCTGCAATTATCTTATCTCACTTTGTGTTTTATTTAATTATCTCTGCTACCGAAAATGTCTTTGCTAGTGTTGCTTAGGGCTTCAAGATAGATGATTAGCTAAAAGGAGAAATAAAACTCACTTACTCACTCACTTATTTGTCAAGCCACTTAATTCTACTAAGATCACGGAAAGGCTGGAGCCTATCTCAGCCGAAGGACAGAGAACCCAAAGGAATCCCATGCAAACATGGGGAGAACATGCAAACTCCACACAGTAACACCCGAGCACAGGACAGAAATAAAACTCATTTCAAATAAGCGATTACAGTTTATCAACCTATTCATTATATTTAGGATATGGTGCCTTGATTAAACATTTGCAGTTAAAAAAAGAAACTGATGATTTAAAAAATTTAAACCTATAATAGTTTACTTTTTAATAGTTCATCTCCCTCTGAGAACATCATTGGCTATGAAAACTCACAAACTGGGCAAGGAAGGGTCTAATTAGAGTGGCAAAAAAGAGCCCAAAGTAACCCATGGAGCTGAAAAACTCTAGAGTGAGAGAGGTGTATCTGTCTATAGGATCATACACTCCCCAAAGATGAACTTTATAGAAGAGTGGCCAGAAAAAAAATTCAAAAGCATGTTAAAAGTTTGGCAGCAGGTATGTAGGAAACTCTCAAAACATCCACTGGTCAGAAGAAATTGCACTTTTTGGCCATCAAAGAAAATGCTATGCTTGGTTCAAACCTAACACCCCAAGAACACCAAGAACACAGTGAAGCATGGTCAAAGAAACTGGTTACAATTGAGGAAATAATAGCTGATAAGGCCTAGCTGTAGCAGCCGTTAGCAGAGCTCCAGGGCATCAGAAATAGGCGATGTACAAAGTGGAGCGATTTATACACTGTATTTTATTTAGTAAAAAGAGGCTGACAACCATACAGCCAGGTCTTACGCTTGCGCTACAGACACTGTTCATAAACACATAAATAAAAGAACAGGCGAATTACCTCCTGCACTGACTCGTTTTGAGGAAAACGTCAAAAATGGAGACCGGATGCGTTACACATTAAGAGAGGCACACTACTCCAGTGCAACACATTGCAAGAGAAAGAAGCGCCAGCTTCAGCACTAAATACAGCAAGACATAGCCTAAGGGTCTTGTACAACTGAAACTGATGTAAAAGGTGGTTCTACGAAGTTTCTAGGTTTTTTGCACATTTTCCATTTTGCTTCACAATAAAAAATATTTAGCATCTTCAAAGTTGTTGACATTTGTAAATTTTCTGTTAACCCCACTCCCACTCCAAAAAAAAAAAAACACACCAAAAAAACCCCCCAAACAAACAAAAAAAACTCAAATTTTTATTCTGGACAGTGGTGGCCTAGTTGGTTAAGGCTCTGGCTTAGTGATCCAAAGGTCACTGGTTTAAGTCCCAGTACCAGCAAGCTGGCACTGTTGGGCCCTTAAGCAAGGTCCTTAATCCTCATGTGCTCAGTTGTATAAAAAAAGTAAGTCGCTCTGGATAAAGGTGTCTGCCAAATGCTGTAAATGTAAATTTCAGGATGTAAGGCGACAATGTAGGGGGCAAATACTTTTATTTATTTATTCATTCATTCACCTATTCATTCATTTTTGTAGTATGTATACTTTACTTGAGGTTTTCTTTAAATTTGACTGCTCTACATTTCCTTATAAAGAATACAAACTTTTAATCTGATGTATTTTTTCAAACTTTTGCTTAATGCAAAATAAAATCTAAAGGACTAAGACTATAAGCAAATAAGTTTAACGAACGTGCTCCCGGGTTCCAGTCAGATTTGTTAACAATGAAATGGGCATGTGCAAACAAGTGCTCTCTAAGCTGCGGTTGTGTTTTGTTTTTCACTCAAGTCCATGCATGTCAGACACTATTGAGTTGTGAGGCCATCTATGAACAAGTCTAGCCACGAACATAGGCTACGGTAAATGGAAAGTAGCCTACAGGAATCAGGTTAATTGATAAATCATAATCAAAGCAGCTGCAGGAACAGCAATGACACATCACATCCGGCAAAGTATGATGGCGGTGACGAAGACACCTGTGGCCTAGAAATGTTAAAAATCTTAGAAATATTTTCTCATTGTGAAGGAAATGATAGTATAGGATAAAATACTCTTTATGCCTCCAAAAAGAAATGGAAATATTGATGTAGAGTCTTACCCTCACTGCAATGCATCCCTGTATCCCTGTTCCAAAATCAGTGGTGCCATAAAAATCAAGCCCTGTAAATTCATGGAATGTCCGGCCCAAATCAGACAATTGTTACCCAAGGTGTCCCCAACAACAGTCTCATGAGTATAAAATGTTTTTCTGATTCAAAAAGTCTAAAAATCTATACCAAAAATGAACATAATTACAAATGTTTTTTATTACAAATAATTACAAAATTTTGTCTTTTTATTCTTGAATTAATTTATTCATTTATTTGCCAAACTACTTAATCCTACTAGGGACACGGCAAGGCTGAAGCTTATCTCATCCGACTCTGTCAAAGGCAAGAGAACATGCAAATTCCACACAGAAATGCCCTTACCAAACCTGGGATTTGAACCCAGGACCTTCTTGCTGTGAGGCGTACATTGAACCACTACACTACAGTTCTGCCTCTTCAAAACTTTTACTGAATAAAATTCTAACAGAATTCTTGAACTTCTCCTAAAGTCATTTCCTGCTAGCATATCTCTTCTTTTTCTTAAAGGCATGTCCTGCAAAAGCCATAAATTATTTACAACATTTTATATGTAAAAATCAACTAAATACATGTACTTCTGACCATAATTTCCAATCAAAATGAATGAGATATTCATTCATTAATTTACTGAACTGCCTAACCCTAATTAGGGTAACGGGGAGGCTGGCGCCCATCTCAGCTGACTCTGGGCGAGGGTTCATCCTGGACAGCTCACCAGAGGCCATCGCAGGGCAGAAACACGCTGATGGCTATGCAGCCTACTCTTGACAATAATCCTCAATGGTTCTTTTACACCCCTCTCACCACAGACAGTGAGAGACATGGCCAGACTTTAATAACCCAGTTAGCAGCACTGGGGGGACAGCAGCGACATCCCATTAATAGTGGGGCTTGAACCCCCGACCTTGGGGTCAGTAATCCAGCACCACAGATATCATGATTTTTTTTTCTCCGAATAAGAGCTAAGCAATATAAACAAACAAACCTAAGGTAATATTTATGTGTTTTTATATGAAGTCAGCTTACTGACTCGAATTTCGCGGTTTGTGTACCCAAAACCTGTGAGGTAATTTTCAGAAAGCGCGGATCACATGACAAATTTGCAGCAGCAAGAGAGTCAAACATGGAAACAAAAAGGAAAGAGGCAAAAGGCAAGTATTCAAAACTGAGTCTGAAAGGAAAAGAGCAAGACGTGAACATGACAAGGAACAAAAATAAGGACTTCTATTCCAGATCACTGAGGTGGCAGCACTACTGGAAGAGAGAAATCTTCAAACACATTCAGATACAGCCGGATTTTTGCTTGGCTGCTAAGTACATTTACATTTACAGCCGTTAGAAGACGCTCTTATTCCAAGCGACTCACAGAAGGGTTTACAATATGGTTGCTCATTGGTTTGCTCCTGCCTGTACTATGTATATATACTGTATCCATTTTGGATTTGTTTGTCTGTATTTATATTAAAACTACGTTATACTGCCATTGCATACATCATCACACTTTGCCACACTGCAGTGTGACAGCAGAATTGTTCTGCCATTAAATTATTTGCATCTTACAGCAAAAGTCAGGGTCCGCAAAGAGCTTACACAGCTAAAAATCTGAAAATGAAAAGCAGTCTCACATTTCAGCATGACAATGACCTCAAAATAAATAATAGAATGGCTTCACCAGAAAACAGAGTTATAGAATGTTCCAGACAGAGCCCATGCCTGAATCCAATTGAAAATTTGTGGGGTGATATGAAGAGGGTTGTGCACAGGAGATATCCACCAAATCTGAAAGATTTGCAAGGTTTGAAAGATTTGAAAGATGAAAGATGAAAGGTAAAGGGGGCAAAGAATATTTGGAATTTTTTTACATTTTGGATATCTAAAATCATGACTAGTAACAAGTGGCATATACATGTCTTAAATTGGAATTTCTTTCATAAAAAATAATTCTGTTGCTGGTATCCAGAATTATTTTCAATATTCTCAATACTCACTCACTCATCTGCCAGACTGCTTAATCCTAATAAAGTCACTTGGAGGCTGGCACCTATCTCAGCTAACACTGGGCGAAGGCAGGTACAGACTGAACAGCTCGCCAGACAATTGCAGTTCCAGCACACAACCATTCACACTTGCACTCATATCTAGAGGCAAATAGGAACAGCAAATTAATCTAATGTCCATGTCTTTGGACTGTGGCAGGAAACAGGCATACCCAAAGGAGACCCAAATTGGGGTGTACAAATGGGAGATATTAACTGGAAAGTGGTATATTATTAACAAACAAGCAGTGTTAGATATGGGGTGAGAGTAAAAAAAATTATTCTTCTCCTCATTCCCTTTTAAATATGTGTCAGTTGACACTCTCATTTCCTTTAAGCTTTTCAGTGTTTTTTATTATGGTGAATATTACAACCGTATTATTAGTGTGGTTGTTGTTGTGTTTTTCCTTTCCACTTCTCTTTAGACCTTTTGTTTAATTAGTTAATAGATTTATTTTATCACTGTTCCTTTTATAAATACTTTTATAAGTACTCTTGTCTACTATTTTATAGCTTTTAATTAATTTTTTACATGTTCAAATATAAACATAGTTTTATTTGACCACAAAGAACAAAGAAAGGCAACTGGAAAAAATAATAAAAGTTTGGTTGATGGTGTTGATAGTAATAGAAAAATTATTCTTACTCCTGGTCATAAATACATCTGTTATGAGGTGTTTTTAGTGAAACTCTTTTTGGATTGGCAAAGAGATGGCATTTGCAGATGGATTTTAGTCATAACCAAATCCACGGGATTAAATTAGGGAGAATAGCGGCTGAACAAGACCTTGCTTGTGAGAAGATAAGCACGGCCTTGGGCCCTTAACGCTGAAAAACAGCAGGTACCGGCGTTTGTTTGATGATAAGGTTGCTTCTTGTACCTAGATTTGTGATTTATATAGCTTTGATTATTTGCTTCCGAAAACTACCAGCTCTGCAATGCTTCCTAATCAAATAAAATGAATATTCTAAGTTTCACCAAGTTTAAAGTATAATTAAGTTTCCTTTTCTATGATGATAAGTTCCCTGCTTTTTTCATTATCTTTAAAATTGTATTCGGCAGTAAGAGGTGCACGAGAACAAAGAGAATATTACCAGAGTGTGTATGAACTTTCCTGCATTTGACTTAACAAGGCAGAACAATATATGAAAGATGTATTTTCTTTTGCTTTATCCTTTTGTTAAATGAATAATCAGCAAAATTTAATTGTAATTGTGTAACTGTCACTGAACAGAAGGAAGTACACAATTAGGAATTACCATATGATTGGACGTTTTAAATCTTAGACTAAATTGGCACAAGGGCTCACTGTGTTTAGTCCCACAGTGATATTCACCTCAGGACCTAAGTGCAGTTTTCATCTGGATAATTGGAAAAGGTGAGGGACTATTCTGCACAAAATGTCTATCCCAAGCGATGGGGTGGGGGCGGGGGTGGGGTGAGGTGTCCAGTCTAGACACTTCAAGGTCAACTTGACATATGATGTTACAAGTGACCAATCAGAACAAGGTCAAAAGTTGAGACATGATGTCATGCGGGACTAATCAGAACACGGTCAAGTTGAGACATGATGTTGTGGTAAACCAATCAGATTGGAATGGGCACTATATAAGCCAATGCAGAGCTGGTAGAAGGGGTCCAAGGTTTTTCTCTCGGAACAACTTCCTTTGTGCGAATGATTGTCTGCTACTTGTTTGCTAAAGGCTAAATAAACATCTGAAAAATGAATTTGGATGTCTTGCGTCATGAACTGTACACTTTTTGCACAGCAGACCTGGTGGCCCGTACGAGGACAGATAAAGTCAGCTCAGTTCTCTATCCAGGAAACTCTGGATCAGTGAGCTCTAACCTAGTCTAAACGAGGACACAAGGTGAGCAGATTTGCTTATCAAAACATTGGGCTTGACTTTGCTGACTTGTGAGTGTCCGGAGTGGAGAGGCGAGTAAGCTCCACTGAAAAGACGAACCAATATGTATATTAAATGTTAAAAATCCAGGAATTTACATGATAAAAAAAAAGAAGATTGAAAAAACAAAAAGAAAATTACCAAGAGACCTATCAGAACAAGGTCAAGTTGAGATATGATGTCATGATAAACCAATCAGAGTGAAATGGGCACTATATAAGTCAATGCAGAGCCGGTAGACGGGGTCCTCCCACAATTGAAAAACATGCACATTAATCTAATTGGCTGTTTCAAATTATTGGCCATGGGTGTGATTGTTTGTCTTGCAAAGGACTGGCAAGCTCTTACTGGTGTGCCCCGCCTTCTCCCAGAATTGACTGAGATATACTTAATAATAAGATAATAGGATTAAGCGCAGGATGAAGTGCAGATGTTTTACCAGGCATGCAGCCTTTATAGCCTTGCTCCCGCCCTTCCCATACTTATAACTTTTTTCTTACTTACTTTAACTTTTTTTCTTGTACGTATTATTTTATTGCTCATAAGTAGCTGCCCTGTCAATATTTGGGTTCAGAGAGTTTTTGTACTTTTTATCGCTGCACAACTTTTACTTTATTGGAGAGTTGAAACTGCAGTCCAGCAACTACACACCCGCTTTGTTTATTCCAGGGATCAGCTGATTGCCCTGAAGCCGGCCGGATTAGCAGCCAAACCCATAGTCTTACTGGCAGAAATCTGGAGAAAAACACACCATGGATGCAGAGTAGGAGGACAGAAGAGGAGAAGGAGGGAGGTGGCAAAACAGCAGAGACTTACAGAAAGGAAAAGGAACAAGCCATGTCTCCCATCTATAATAATGGAGAACGTGAGGTCACTGGTTAATAAGATGGACGAGCTGACAGCGCTAGACAGAAGTCACAAGGAGTATCGGGAGTGTAGTTTCAAGTGTGTCATGGAGACATGGCTGCGTCAGAATATTCCAGATGACAATGTGTCCATTGCAGGCTTTCACACTGTCCGAGATGGCAGAGACTGCACCACGTGCGGTAAGCGGAAAGGAAGGGGGTTGGACGTTCTTGTCAATAACTGGTGGTGTAACCCCACCCACATAACCATCAAAGAGCAGAGTTGTGGACCAGACACTGAACTGTGTGCTGTTGGACTCGGACCATGTAAATTGGCCTAGGGAATATTCCCATGTCATCTTAGTGGCTATGCTCCTCCTTTTGCCAAACACACGGCAGCATGTGACACTGTTCATGCTACCATAGCCTGGTTATAGACTCAGCACCCGAGTGCTTTCATTGTGATCTTTGGTGACTTCAACTAAGCCACCATGGACACTATACTGTCAAATTTTGTTCAGTTCATGGACTGTCCCACCAGAGAGAATGGAACTGTAAACCTGCTGTATGCCAATACTAAGGATGCCTACACTTCCTCCCCCCTAGAGAAATCAGACCACAACTTAATTTATCTTTCTTCATACCATGTGCCTGTTGTGAAGAGGCAGCCACCTGTGACTACAAGGACTGTTAGGAGATGGTCGGAGGAGGCATTGGAGGAACTACAGGACTGTTTTGAAGTGACAGACTGGCAAACACTCTATGAGCCCAATGGTGAGTGCAACTTTCTGCATTGATGCCATTGTTCCAGCTCAGACAGTCTATTGTGCATAATGATTTAGTCACCATGGGCAAGCCCTCATTAACGACAAAAAAAGGGCATTCAGTGCTGGCAACTGAGAGGAGGTGAGAACAATCAAATGCTTACTAAGAGTCAAGATAAGAAAGGCTGAGGACAATTACAGGAGAAAGCTGGAGTTGAAACTGCAGACCCCATGTTCCAGTGGCCCCCATGATTACAGACTCATGGCACTGACTAGACATATCATGAAGACCCTCGAGAGACTCATACTGCATCAACCCTAACCCATGGTTAGACCACATATGGACCCCCTTCAGTTTACTTACCAGCCTCGTCTTGGAGTTGAGGATGTCAACTACCTACCTGCTTACCCGTGTCTACACCCACCCGGACCAGCTGGCAAGCACTGTGAGAGTCATGTTTTTTTACTCTTACAGTGCATTTAATACCATCAGGCCAACCCTCCTGGGTGAGAAGCTGACAGCGATGCAGGTGGATGTCTTTCTTCTGCCCTGCATTGTGGACTACCTGACCGGAAGACCACAGTAATTGTGACTTCAGCATTATGTGTCAGACAAGGTGGTCAGCAACACTGGAGCACCACAAGGGACCGTCCTCTCCACTTTTCTCTTCACCCTCTACACAACGGACTTCAGCTTCTGCACAGAGACCTGCCATCTTCAGAAGTTTTCTGATTACTCTGATGTAGTTGGATGTATCAGTGGAGGTGAAGCAGGCTGCTGTGGATTCCTTCGTCATATGGTGTGATCAGAATCATTTGCAGCTTAATTCGACAAAGACCAAGGAACTGATTGTGGATTTTAGGAGATCCAAAACACCAGTGGCCCCTGTTTTCATCCAGGGTGTCGATGTGGAAATGGTGGAGGATTACAAATGCCTTAGAGTTCATATTGACAACAAACTGGACTGGGTTAAGAACACTACCACACTTTACAAGAAGGGCCAGAGCCGTCTCTATTTTTTGAGGCGACTAAGGTTGTTTACCATCTGCCAAACACTGCTTAGGATAAGTCTGTTGTGGCATGCTGGGGCAGCAGGCTGAGGTTTGCAGTCACAAACAGACTAACAAACTGATCTGCAAGGCCACTCTGACGCTAGTGGCAAAGGCAAATGTTGTCCAAAATAAAGACAATACTGAACAACACCTCCCACCCACTTTACAACCTGACACAGGAAATCATTCCTACCTGTGGCCATTAAATTGTACAACCCCTCCCTATATCAACAGCATCCACTGTTATACATTTACATTTTGCACTACATTTACATTCTATTGTCTATCTGCTGAATATACTGTACATATTATTCACTGACAGAATTCATTCTGTATCTGTTTATATGGATATAAGTAACTTTTAATTTTACACCTACATATAGATAAATAGATTAACTGGAAAGTATTCTGTTTAATAGTAAAAGAATTTCTGTATGTATATGTGTGTGTGTGTGTGTGTGTGTGTGTGTGTGTGTGTGTGTGTGTGTGTGTGTGAAATTTTTCTTTACTGAGACTTTTATCTTCATCTCATTTTTACTTGGTATGGAGCAACTGTGTCCACACAATTTCCTCCAGGATCAAGCAAAGTATATTGATTCTTCAAATGAAAACGAACTATGTTTCATCATATTGCTGTTAAAGTTAAAGAAAATCTGCCAAACAGTTTACACATACTGTCATCTGATTTAAATGCAAGTGATTCTTGGGTTTTAAAAGTTGATTTGTGGGCTTCATGTAGAATTAACAGGCTGTTCTTAGTTGAAGCTTATAAGCTATGTCTAATGACAGTCCGGCGTGACATTATACATGCTTTCTCATAACTAAATATACAAAAATTCTGCTCTGGCTTTGTTGTCCACCAGTACATACTATAGTGTATTAAAAATGGAAAGGAAATGAAGATATTTCTGCATAAATGTGTTTCCATTACTCCAGTAATCTGCTTAACATTCAGTTAGCATAGCAACATACCAACACACCCACCAATACAGGGTCGTTTGAAAAGGTTGACATGATAGGAGTGTGTCTGTGTGTGTGTGTGTGTGTGTGTGTGTGTGTGTGTGTGTGTGTGTGTGTGTGTGTGTGTGTCTATGCACTGATTTTCTCTGACTAACATTCATGAGTGTGTCTTGTTTAAAATTTTATAGCATCTTTACAGGAATCAGTAAATACTTTTACAAGAACTTCATAAATAATACACAGAGCAGAAGTGATTTATTGAGGTTAGGGTGACATCCAAGGATCAATAAAGCACTAATAAATTTAGGTTCTGAATGTAAATTACCTTGATTAATATTTCAAAACCAATTTAATTTGAAAATTAAAACAAAACAAACACACAAAAATAATAATAATCAACATGGGTCATTTAAATACAGTTTTCAACCCTTGGTCTAAATTCATAATGCATGAATATTGAAGTCTGTATCAGGGAATGTCTTGCTCTTATTGACCATCTACTGTGGTGATGGTTTTAGTGAAAAGCCTAGAGTCCATGTAGATTGGGTGCAGTAAGCTCAGTGTTGCCATAAAGCAGGGGTGCCCAATCCTGCCTGATCTACCTGCCTAAAGACATTCACTCCAACCCTAATTATACCCACCTAACAATCCAATCATTTAATCAAGACTTAAGGCTTGAAAATGAAGACTTAAAGTGATGATTGGAGTTGTCAGATGGGCCCCATTAGGGTTTGAGTTAAAATCTTTAGGAAGGTAGATCATCAGGATTGGGCACCCCTGCCATAAAGGACAGACATAAGAACTTGTGTGTTCATAGTGGTCGACCTAATCATTCCATAACCCACTGCACAAGTTGAGGCAAGACAGTCATTGGCATATTTCAGTGTCTATCTTGTAAAATTTTGAAGTTACCTCTAAGACTGGAATTCGCAGGAAATCTATTTGTTCTCATAGATGAATTTTTTGAGCAGTGGTGAATTTCAATGACCAGAACATGGTAAAATACCCTCAGATCCTATTTATCTCACTGATTTATCAGCAACGTGACAACGGTAGAGTTATGCTTCACTTGCCTCGGGTAAACCTTCATGTGAGCTGTTTACACCAGTATGCTGATCACTACCACCCCTAGTCATCCTATCAACCTATACATTCTATGGAAGGAACAGAACAACCCAAGCAACTTATTAACTGACCATGGAATTATCTGCTGTTTTCCATATTGTCATGAGAACTGCCTGCAATGTCTTCTCCTCTGCCTTGCTTTCATCACAGTGGAAGAACCTGAAACTCAACAAAACAGTCCATAACATCCAACCAACCCCTACATTGTCCATATGGTTGTGCACTTCCACCTCACAGCAGAATATACCCGCTCATCCTCACGGAGCAAATAATACAGGAATATGTACGGGAGACTCTACAGTAAAGATAGGTCAGACCAATCATCCATATATCGGTTGTCATATATATATATATATATATATAGTGAGAGAGAGAGAGAGAGAGAGAGAGAGAAAGAGAGAGAGAGAGAGATAGAGGATTAAACCAGGTCTCTATAAAATATCCACTTATCCACCACCATATATCCACTACCAATATTTCAGTCTGCTTTATAACAGCTTCAGTCACCCACCATTTTTACAATGTTGGATCTCAAAGATGTATATCATGCATGTATTCATTTTAATGATATGTTGAAGACAGCATTTAGTACCATCATGAACCACTACGAATATTCTGTATTACCATATAGGATCTCTGGCATCCCCTCTATCTTCCAATGCCTCATAAATGATGTTCTAAGAGACATGATGGACAAATAGCATATATAGATACAATATACTGTGATATAGCATGATATATCAGGATATAGTGTATACATTCTGAATTACAAACTCATGCAAGTTCAGCGCATTAATCATGTGAAGTGAAGTTTTCACCAGTTTAATAAAGAGCCAAGTGTAATATAAAGGGTGAGAAATGTGAATTTCACATCTCCAATGTTATATTTATGATATATATTAATACAATATATTAATACTCCATGAGCTACATGGCCTACATGTACCCTACCCTCAACTTGACTTCACTACATTTTTCTGAACCCTTAGGGTTAATGAAATGGAGCAGTAACACTGAATAAACTGGGATACACAGCGTGTTCTGACCGTATTTATAAGTCTTTTGGGCTTTTACGCCTGAGCCTACTGGCTCACCAGGCCCTGATTTCTGTAGCGTGACTATAGACTACAGACGTTCAACTCCTCCTGGATGGGACGCTAGTCCAACGCAGATTACCTTCCCAGTATTTTTACTGGTACGCATTCATGCTGCTGGGTGGACAGAAGCACACTTGTATGGTTAAGACCTTGCCCAGGGGTCTTAGCACGATGGGGGTCTAACGGGGACTTGAACCAATGACCTCCTGATAATGAGCCCAGCACCATAACCACTACAGCACCAGCCGTATTTACATTGTGTGCACAATTATTAGCAAGTGATTATTTTGACCATATCATCATCTTATCCATAATTTCCAACTCCAAGCTGTATAAACTTGAGAGCTTATTGGATTTAATGCATATCAGGTGAGGTGTATTTGTGTAATGAGGGAGGGTGTGGCCTAAGGAGATCAACACCCATATCAAGGTGTGCATAATTATTAGGCAGATTCTTCTCCTCAGGAAAACTGGGACAAAAAAGGGATTTAACTGACTCTGAAAAGTCAAAAATGATAAAAAGTCTTTCAGAGGGATGCAGCACTTGTGAAATATCTAAGATATTAGGGCGTGATCACAGAACCATCAAACGTTTTGTTGCAATTAGTCAACAGGGTCGCAAGAAATGTGTCAAGAAGAAAAGACACAAATAAACCACCAAAGATTTAAGAAGAATCAAACCAGGAAGCTAACAGGAACCCATCATCCTCCAGTGCTCCATATTCCACAAATGCAAGAGTGTCAAGAAGTACGAGGTGTTCAGTTCTCAGAGACACGGCCGAGGTAAGAGAGGCTGAAACCCGACCACCTCTGAACAAGAC
>JAOUQZ010001648.1:0-16378 GCA_028564935.1 Neosilurus hyrtlii
CGTACATCTGATGTGTTTCTCTGTCATGTTGGCTGGAGTTCCCATAGAAACAGGTAAATAACTTATACACCGTTTTATTCCATTTTGTCCTGACAGTTTGTGGTCTGAGAAAAAGGGTGTGTGTGAGGAAAAGTGAAACTGAGATCATCGCGTTGGGCTTTTTAATATGGAACGTCAGAAATAATAATAATGATGATGATGATTATAGTAATAATGATAATGATAATAATAAAAATGATAATAATAATAATAATGATTATGATATTGATAATAATAATGATAATGATAATGATAATAATAATAATAATAATAATAATAATAATAATAATAATAGTAATAATATTAATAGTAATAATAATGATGATGATGATGATGATGATGATAATTATAGTAAAAATGATAATGATAATAATAATAATGATAATAATAATAATAATGATAATAATAATAATAATGATTATGGTAATAATAATGATAATGATAATGATAATGATAATGATAATAATAATAGTAATAATAATGATAATAATAATAATAGTAATATTATTAATAGTAATAATGATAATAATGATCATAATAATGATAATAATAATAATAATAATGATGATGATGATGATGATGATGATAATTATAGTAATAATGATAATGATAATAATGATAATGATAAAAATAATAATAGTAATAATATTAATAGTAATAATGATAATAATCATAATAATAATGATAATAATAATAATAATAGTAATAATATTAATAGTAATAATGATAATAATGATAATAATAATGATAATAATAATAATAATAATAGTAATATTAATAATAATAATAATAATTATTATTATTATTATTATTATTATAGTAATAATAATTATAGTAATACTAATAATCATCATCATAATAATCATAATAATAATAACAATAATAATGAAAAAGATGAGTCTGGGTTAAGATGTGTTCACATATGTGAAGGATCTCTCAGCACGATTTATTATAAAACCCTTGGTAGCTTTGGGATGAACGGCTGCCAAGCAGCAAAGTTTTGACTTTTCAGCCCAGTGTTATTTTATTTTGGGGGGAAAAATGACTGAAAAATGGACAGAACACGTGAATGAGTGCGTATATCTAAATTAAGTTTACAAGTAAACTTTGCTGCAGTGGGCCAAACCTTTTTCAATTCGAAGTTTCTAGCACAAAAATGAAAAGGAGTAAGATATGTAAAGAGTGTAGAAATAGCACTAAATCCCTGTTATTTTTGTGTTGGCAGCAGAAAATAAATAAAAAAATGTCCCAAAAATCTATCTTGTATAAGGGAATATGGCATATAATTTAAATGTTTTTTTTAAAGTTTAGGTAAACATATGACTGGATTTTTAAATTAATAAATAAATAAATAAATAAATAGAAATATCAGTTTCTCATCAGAAGTTTTTAAAAACCTTAATTCAAACGCCGAAATCTTCAGGTGCGGCTCTGATTAGATCCGGGATTTTTTTTTCATCCAGCCTATAGAATATAATTCATATAGTCACACACACTAGATGTGTAACTGTAACAATTATTACTGTAAACAAAGTTCAAAACTATTTACATACTGTTTTGTTTCTAATTAAATGACGTTCAAAAAAAGAAAAACATGCTGAGGTATTTTGGAATAGCGCAATTCAAGTTAAATGGTATAGCCTTTTAAATATGGTGAGTAGAATAAGGAAAAGTTATGATACATAATGGAAACATTAATGGATCCATGAACTATGTGAAAACAGTTGTTATATGTTGCACAAGTGGATTTTAGACGCATTACTCTGTGGTTTTAGAAAATATTTTAATAAGCAGGGGAACAATATAGCATGAAAAATGTAGATCTATATTTAGGCCTGTCAGAAGAAGCGGGGGAAAAGAAGAAGGCTTTATTTGCAATATAGTGGATTACCACACAAGATTCTTTCTTCACATTTCCCAGATTGTTAAGAAATGGTGAAATGCACTGCCAACCCTGGAGAAGGGATGATTGAGGACCTTGCTCAAGCACCTAGTAGTGGCCATTCTGTAGTGCTAATCTTAAATGCTAATCCTGTATAATTCTAGATTCTAATGTCTATTACTTGTGGCAATGTGGGTAAATTTGCTGCCTCACAGCTCTATGGTCCTTTCAGGTTTCCTTCGGCTTCTTCAGTTTCCTTACAGTCTCCCAAAATTTACAATTTGGTTATAACTACTTCTAGGTTTAACAGGATCTGAAAAATGGTAAATGTGGGATTTCCAGTAATGGATATTAGTGAATAAAGAGCACTTTAAAGGAGATGTTAAAGGTTCAGCTGGTAACTTTTTAGCTATTTGCATTTGTAATGGAAAAAATGGTGTTTAGCATTGAATAAATAATGAGATCTGGAAAAGGCCACAAAAAAAAATAATAAAATAAAAATCTGCCAACTGTAGCCACCGTAATCCTGTTAAAACACCATTTGTTGGCTAATTTAAATAAATAATAGTACTACAAATAATAGTAAACACTAGATTTGGATTGTATTAACATGTCAAGTGCACTCTGTTTGCACTGTGCAGCTTAAATAGAGAGAGAGAGAGAGACAGAGAGAGAGAGAGAGAGAGAGAGAGAGCGAGAGAGAGACAGAGAGCTGTTGCTCATCACTTCTCAAATATGAGATTCTACATGAACGCTAAGCTCAAATCTGTATTGAACTTAGTGAAAATTCAAGTCCACTCCAGCGTTCCTGTTTTTGTAATGATCTGTGTAATACCTTGCACTACACATTAAGCCATGAGGTTTCAACACCCAGGTTGCCGGATATGTAATAATCGGTGAAGAAACCTGTGGCCATGGAAGCAAACAAATGAGGCAAGACGTTTTTAATTTTAAATGTTTACACAATCAAACATATTGAAGTTGACAAAACTGACAGTTTAGAGCACAGAAGAATTTCTAGAGTAATGCAAGTTTGCAAATTTCCTTCTGAACAGATAAGGAGGTGATCACTCTAGAGGTGCAATAGAAAAACAACTGACGCAAATTAATTTCTTTGTGAATTTTTAAATTTGCATCAAAATGTTTTGCGACTCCACATGCAAGAGAATGCTTTGCAGCTTAAATATGTATATTACACCAAAGTCATGAGAAGGTCATGCAGCAATTTTTAAAACTGATTTGCGAGAGAAAATGGAGTTTTAGATTAATAGCTATATATTTTTGGACAGGTACATTTTATCTGGGTACATAGTGGAATATTCTTTTCTCAATCACTTACTAATTTGGCGAACCACTTAATTCTACTAGGGTCATGGAGAGGCTAAAACCTAACACAGTTGTCACTGGGCGTCGGCAGGATATATGGAACAGCTTGCCAGTCTTTAACAGGGCCACCACACCCAACAATTCACACTCACACCTAATGCGATTTGGAACAGCCAGTTAGACTAATGTGCATGTCTTTGGGTCATGGGAGGAAACCCACACAAGCACAGGGAGAACATGCAAACACCACACAGAAACACTCTTGCTGTGAGGCAAACAAGCTAAACACCATGCCACCGTACCGTCCCCAAACTTAAAGCATACTGATAAAATTGAAAAGAAAAAAGTGGTGGCGTAGTACATCATGTTAGTACATCTGCTTCAAAGCAGGGTCCTGCTTTCAATTCTTAGGCTCAGTGAAGGTGTTTCTGTGTGGAATTTGCATGTTCTTCCCATGTTTGCATAGGTTTTCTACAGGTACTTCGGTTTCCTCCCACAGTTCAAAAACATGCACATTAGACCTAGATTTGGCTGGTCCAAATTGCCCCTAAGTGTGAGTGTGAGTGTGAATAGTTGTGTGTATTGGTCTCGCAGTGGACTGGCAAGCTGTTCAGAGTGTAGTCGCCTTCGCCCAAAGTCAGATAAGGCCTCCCTGCTAACTTTGTACGATAAAGCGGATCAGCAAATGAATAAATTATTGCATGAAAATGTGTTTTCATGCCTTATATTTCCCAAAGGCAAAAAAAGCATGGGTTCTAAGAAAAATATAGTTTAATCAGGTTTACACTGGGCACAATGTCCGCAATTCAAAAAATCTATTTATGACCACGCTTGAAGCATGAATGGATCCAAGGGTGCATCCAAGTGATGAAACTTGAAAGAATCCTGTTTCCAAGTTCATCAAAATCCACAACGATGGCGCATTGTAGTGGATCATCCTAATCATCACAGTTCCATCAAGTTCCCTCAATATCATCATGATTTGATTCCACAACCCCCATACTCATCACGGTTCTCTCAAATCATGGAGATCACGGACATGGTTCCCCAGTGTAATCCAAGTGTCATAATGAAAAAGGGTTAAACAAAATAATAGTATAACGGATCTTAGATAATGGTTAATGGATTTCTGACACTTTTTGTTACTTGCAGATCATCTTTTTCTTATCTATCCAATTTCCTTTTTTTTCAACTATTTTGCAGTGAAAGGACCATCACCCAAATTAGAAATTATCAGGAAAGAAAATTATCTCCATTTTTATGCAAGTCCACCTGCAAGTTTTCCGCACTGCTGGAAATACATGTTTCAATACAGTAAATGCAACAAGGTGAGAATTCTCCCGTCTACATTCTGACATGATCTGAGGCTATTAAGTAGATAACCAAACATATGACGGGGGTTTTATTGCTTGTGTAATGTTGCTTATTAAGTCATAATACTGAAAATGTAATGTTTGTAATATAATGTTAATTAGTTTTAGATTAATTTACAGCTATTATACCAGATTAATAAATACAGTATAAAATTAGATCACACAAAAGGAAAAAAATTTATGTTTTGTGAACTACAGTTCAAACAAGCAATGTTGTCTTTTTAACTGTTTAATAGTAATTGATTTCTTTGTATGTTTGAGTAGAAACATTTGACTGTAAATACAACTGAAGATTACGAGTGGAAAGCTAAGGTGGAATATGATGCTGCCTGCAGGTATGCGGTTCAAGTGCAGGCACAATATAATGCAAAATACTGTGGGGATGATGAGCAGGACAGTGACATGAGCGAACCTGTATATTTTGGTAAGTTACACCCTTATATTTTTCTATTCCTCTCAAAACAACAAGTCATTAAAATCTAATATGTATTACAATTACCAATAATTTATCCACAATCTAAACGTTTTTAGAAGTTTCGCTAGAAATTACCTCGCCCCAAAACACTGTTGTTTCTTGTAGGTCAGGATCGTGATCCAGAATTGCCATTTAAAGTGTGCATGATTATCATCCCTGTACTTGTGTGCTTTTGTCTTATCGTTACTATGGTGGTGTTTAGGAGGTAAGGGTCATGATTCTTACTTCACATATCTACTTTTAAGATTAAATATGTACATTATCAATTTCCAGAGGTCCTAATGAATGAAGTACATTTTTATGTGTCAACATTCAGCATGTGTTTGTTTGTAAACCCATGACTAATGTTAATGCTCACATTAAAAATCACATCTTTTTTCATAGATACAAGGACAAGTTTCTCCCCAAAATTCCCAGTCCATCAGATTACTTTAAGGATATGTTTGACAGTAACCAAGAAATGACAAAGGTAATCTGTTGTAACTGGACCCTTAAGACGGATAATCGTCATGACGCCATTGCACTGATTATGGTTCTCCTAAAAGCTACTTTTTGGTTTTCCATAATTGGAAATAATATTTGTTCAAAATGCATGTTTTACAGATTAGATTCCTAGAAAGGTGTAAATTGGCTTTCATAAGATGAGTATAATTTATTAAAGGGTACCTGTTTTTGGACTGTGGGAGAACATACAAACTCCACACGCCCGGAAAATTGAACCCAGGTCTTCTTGCTGTTAGGTGGACGTGTTAACCACTGCACTGCCTTGCCGCCCTAAGCAGAGTATAATTCATTGAAGCTTTGCATTACAGATGATGTGTATTTCCGCAGGGCCTATACGTGGGAGACGTCTTTGTGCCTGTTGAAAAGGTGGTGGAAGAGATCCATGTAGAGCCAGAGACTACAGACATGCATTACAGATTCTAATCAGTAACAGGACGTAAAGGTTGGTTATGTATCCTCAGGATAATTTATAATAAGAAATGTGAAGTTCTCAGACATTCCCTGATAAGTACAAGTAATAAAAACAGTAAAAGAGTGTAAGATATTATTAGTGAAATAAATTTTATTGATAAAGGATTTAATAGATTTATATACTAATGAAAATAAAACTGAAATAATTCAAGCATATGGACTGAACTTTGTAGTTCAACCCTTTAATTTAGTTCATTGTCAATTTGTAGTCTGTTTGTATTTATATCTAGGATGAACATGCTCTAGGTGAAGATGAGGATACCAACTGCTCAGCAAAGTAGGAACATAATGCAGCTTTGAAAATCCACTGTTACCCTATTCCTGACCACAGTGCATCCAAAATATACTGTCTAATGTTGCAGTTCTTGAAATATTTGCTATATAATTGTGCCAGATGTCATCCACTGCCTTATTCAAATAGCAGGGGGTCTGGGAGGTCATGGCAAGAGTTTTTTTTACAGTATTTTATATTGAATTTTTTACACTCTTTTTGGACTGATGTCTTTCCGTCTTTCATCTTTAACTTTTGTGTGATACATTTTATTCTACTGTGAAAAAAAACCCACACCAAAACAGCACACAAGAATTTATTATGTAAAATATTTTATTGATAGCAAATACTACTGATTAAGACACCTTTCTAAGTCATTCTAAGATGGTTATGGTAAGGTTGTGGTGAAATGCTAGAAAGCTAGGTCATAGTCTCCCAGCCGCTTAGCAAATGAGAAATGCAACACAGCTCTTTGTGCACTGTTAACATATCCCTAACAGAAATTATTGAGCTCTTCTGAATTTCATGCTATTTTAGTATTCATATCTTCATAGGTGATTCACTTTACTGTGATGTAAAAAGAAAACAACACATACGTACGTACTTTCACAAATGTTGTGTTGATGTTTGATGTGTCCTAGCATTACTGAATTAGACACCTTTCCAAGGGGTGGCTTAACATTTTCAACATTTTCACATGCGTACAAATCATATGCTGGGGGTGGCGTTTTAGCTGCAAACCAATAGTGCAGGCTAAAATAGTGGCTGTCACAAAGCTGAGCAGCTCATGCTGGAATACACAATCAATTCAACCGGACCCACTGAACTCGAGACAATCAAATAGAGGGTAGATGTAAAACATACAAAGAAAAAAGCATAAAGAAGTGATCAAGAGAGAAAGCTTTGTTTTATTTAGCAGGTTCAAAACAATAAATTTTTCTCATGATGGTTCCTCAAACCAGTGTCTTATTCTGTGTTATTTTTTAACTTAGTTAAGATACTAAGTAAGATAGTAATAATGATGGTGGTTCTGATGCTGATGGTGATGATGATGCTTGAGGTGATGGGGATGCTGATGATAGTGATTATGCTGATATTGGTGATGAAGCTGATGGTGATGTTTATGGTGATGAAAATGTATGGTGGTGATGATGCTGATGCTGATGGTGATGCTTAGGTGATGGCGATGCTGATGCTGATATTGATGATGATGCTGATGATGATGATAATAATAAAGATGGTGGTGATGATGCTTAGGGTGATGGTGATGCTGACGGTAGTGATGATGACGATGCTGATGGTAGTGATGCTGATGTTGATGATGATGCTGATGATGATGCTTATGGTGATGACAGTAATAATGATAGTGGTGATGATGTTGACAGTGATAATGATGATGCTTAAGGTGATAATAATGCTGATGACAGTGATGATGATGATGCTGATGATAGTGATGGTAGTGATGCTGATATTGATGATGATGCTGATGGTGATGCTTATGGCGATGACAGTAATTATGATGGTGGTGATGATGTTGACAGTGGTAATGATGATGCTTAGGGTGATGATGATGCTGATGATAGTGATGATTACGATGCTGATGATAGTGATGTTAGTGATGCTGATATTGATGATGATGCTGATGGTGGTGATGATGCTGATGGGGATGATGATGCTTAGGTGACAGTGATGCTGATGGTAGTGATAATGATGATGTTGATGTTGGTTATGCTGATATTGATGATAATGCTGATGATAATGCTTATGATGATGATAGTAATAATGATGGTGGTGATGATGCTGATGGAGATGATGATGCTTAGGTGATGATGATGCTGATGATAGTGATGATTACGATGCTGATGATAGTGATGTTAGTGATGCTGATATTGATGATGATGCTGATGGTGGTGATGATGCTGATGGGGATGATGATGCTTAGGTGACAGTGATGCTGATGGTAGTGATAATGATGATGTTGATGTTGGTTATGCTGATATTGATGATAATGCTGATGATAATGCTTATGATGATGATAGTAATAATGATGGTGGTGATGATGCTGATGGAGATGATGATGCTTAGGTGATGGTGATGCTGATGTAGTGATGCTGATGGTGATGATAGGGATGGTGGTGGTGGTGATGCTGATATTGATGATGCTGATGGTAGTGATGGTAGTGATGCTGATATTGATGATGATGCTGATGATGATGCTTATGATGATGATAGTAATAATGATGGTGGTGATGATGCTGATGGAGATGATAATGCTTAGGTGATGCTGATGCTGATGTAGTGATGCTGATGGTGATGATAGGGATGGTGGTGGTGGTGATGCTGATATTGATGATGCTGATGGTGATGCTTAGGTGATGATAATTACATTGGTGGTGATGATGCTGATGGAGATGATGATGCTGATGGTAGTGATGATGGTGATGCTGATGGTGGTGATGTGGATATTGATGATGTTGATGGTGATGCTTATGGTGATGATAGTAATAGTGATAGCGGTTATGATCATGACAGTGATAATGATGTTTAAGGTGATGGTGATGCTGATGGTAGTGATGATGATGATGATGATGCTGATGATAGTAATGGTGGTGATGCTGATATTGATGATGATGGTGATGATAGGGATGGTGGTGGTGGTGATGCTGATATTGATGATGCTGATGGTGATGCTTAGGTGATGATAATTACATTGGTGGTGATGATGCTGATGGAGATGATGATGCTGATGGTAGTGATGATGGTGATGCTGATGGTGGTGATGTGGATATTGATGATGATGCTGATGGTGATTCTTATGGTGATGATAGTAATAGTGATAGTGGTTATGATCATGACAGTGATAATGATGTTTAAGGTGATCGTGATGCTGATGGTAGTGATGATGATGATGATGCTGATGATAGTAATGGTGGTGATGCTGATATTGATGATGATGGGGATGCTTATGGTGATTATAGTAATAATGATGGTGGTTATGATGCTGACAGTGATGATGATGCTTAGGGTGATGGTGATGCTGATGGTAGTGATGGTGGTGATGCTGATATTGATGATGCTGATGGTGATGCTTATGGTGAAGACAGTAATTATGATGGTGGTGATGATGCTGATAGTGATAATGATGATGCTGATGGTAGTGATGGTAGTGATGCTGATATTGATGATGATGCTGATGATGATGCTTATGGTGATGATAGTAATAATGATGGTGGTGATAATGCTGATGGAGATGATGATGCTTAGGTGATGGTTATGCTGATGATATGGTGATGTTAGTAATAATCTGGTACAAACTTCTAAAACATCAAAATGGCCTGAACCATAAGCTTCAGAAAGGAAGGGCAAAATCTAATCAGCAGGGGATGCCCCACTCTGGTCAATAAACCTCATTCCAGTCAATGCATAAAAAAAAGTAGCAGCCCTGTACATGTATAATACTGAATGTGCAGACATTACTGTTTTAACTCCTTTTGGGGGGAGGTGGGTGGTCTAGAAAAAGAGTCTCTCTATGAAAAGAGTCTCTGTATGGTTGAATATGTTGAAAATGTTGAACCACACCTTAGATAAATTATTATATTAAAAGATATTATGCAGCTCAGAGTACGTGCACTCTGTCCAGCATCAAATAGTTCTAAGGCTTCACAAACACTAATATTAATTTGGTCGTGTCACCACACAGTAACCTCACGGGAATTCGCCCAATTCTTCCAATTAGATACTGTTCGATTTTTTGTAGTTGGAACACAATGTATGAGTTTCAATGCAAAATCTCTGGTCATTTTATGCTAAACAACCACTTAGGAGCATTTAGCCACTGACAGGACCCAAGCCATCTTCTCGAGTTACACCATTTGAAAGTGTTTAGCTGAATAGCACTTCCTGTCTATTAATGTTAATCCATAATAATAAGTCGATAACATTTTAGCGACTAAAACATTTTCACTGTGATTCCTAAATGAATACTTGATCAATAATTCAGTCAAATTATAACCAGGTAGCATAATTACCTGGGCTACTCAGGTCTTTTTGTACCAAGTTTGTGTTTTGTAACATCTGTTTCTGTTTTATTGTTGATAGATATACTGTAAAGTAGAGGTACATTTTCTATTTTTTCTCAAAAGTCCTAAATTTTACCCTACATTAACTTATGACATAAATGCTTAGGAATATGGAGTAATATATAGTGTTTAACATGTTTAATAAAATTGCTGTGTTTACATTTAAAACATGTTTGTTTAATGAATACTCACTCACTCACTCACTCATACTTATACGCTGAACCACTTAATCCTATAAGGGTTACAGGAAGGCTGGAGCCTACCTCAGTCGACACTCAAAGGTCGAAGGTAGGGTACACCCTGAACAGCTCGTCAGGACATTGCAGGGCCAACACACACAAGCATTTACACTCACACCAAGGGACAAATTGGAATTAGCCTAATGTGCATGTCTTTGTACTGTGGGAAGAAAATGGAGTACCCGGAGAAAACAATTTTCAAACACAGTGAGAACAAACTCCACAGAGATATCTTCTTCTTCACATCTTCACCAAGCCCAGGACTCAAACCCAGTGGGGGTGGAATGGGGCGGATGTGCTAACCACTACACTGAGTTCTATGTCTTGTGAACACCAAATTTCTTAGAATAAGAGACTGGATGTTCAATGCCGTTGCCATCTAACTGTGACAGCACAGCACCTGCACCAAGATCGCTGGCATCTACAGCCAACAGATCATTCAATTCGGCAGTGACATCACCAAGATTCTTGCCAAACTTTCTGTAGAGACTTTTTACAATACTCTGGACCTTTGCTATAATGGGTTCCATCTGCCCATGACCAACAACATAGATTAAATAGGTCATACTGGCCTGACCGAACAATTTGAAGAAATCAATCAGAGCTTTCATGATTACGGGGAATTTAATATCTCCTAAGGGAGCCTTTTGTCCCAATCTAAAAACTTCAGGGTGATATGCCTTCTGACTCACACATTGGTGTATTGTTGCCCAGTCTTCAGAATAACCAACTGGGACTTTAGCCAACTCCTCTTCAGGAAGAGCAGCATCAAAGAGAGACTTCAAATTAGGATCACCTCTCTGCTCCTGAATCAACTTTTCTCTCAACAGAAAGATATTTGTCTCTGGGATCAGCAAATATCTGTGCCAAATCCAAAATGTCATCTTCAGAATCAACCTTCTGTGTTTTGGCCAGTTTCTTGGCTTGAGCTCATGTCAGCAATGTCATCTTTAGATGATGGGATTGGTTCATAGGCTTTGGGCTCAGCTTCAACTTTCTGGCAACACTTGACACCCACTAAATCATTTTCCAGTAGCAATGAAACGCCCTCAATTCCTAGGTATGGCATAACGGCAACGACCATGGGACCTGACACCAAGTCTGAGTTTAGTTCAACATTATCTAAAGAAGCTGTAATGCAACTACCCTTGAAACCTTGCAATATTGTAGATCCACCAGTGGCTGAACTCAAATCTAAAGGTAATACACCGTTTAGTAAAACAGATTGAGCTGCCCCAGTATCTCACAAGTTCTTGATCAGTACGGGGTTGCTTACGCCAAGGAGTGATAATGTGTCCTCGGAACATGAGGAACGTATTCCTTTCTATACGTCTCTTCGATGCAGTGTTTAGGAGCCATTTTATTAATTTCATAAGTCAACTTTGTGTTGATTCAGGTAGGTTTTGAGGTCATCGCAGACACACCACTTGAGTTTTTCAAGCAGCATAACTTGCTTTATTTTGTAGAGACTGTCAACTTTGTGCATCATGAACTGGGAACAGTTTGCTCTCCTTACCATCGCTGCTCTCTATTTGAGAAAAACAGCACCGACAACATCATTGCTCCGGCTGGGTTCACTCAGAAATACAAGGGAAGTATCACAGATTTATTCAGGTGCGCCGTTTTAATGGAGTACGTTTTCAGCAGTACTTTAGGCCGAACTGCTCAGTTTTTGTGTACAGATTTAGTTGTTTTTGTTAAAATGTACCACAGATACGGTGCAGTGAGAACTAACTGCACTAACTTAACTTGGGATTAAACAACTGTGTGGACATAAGAGAACCACATGTTTGTGAGGCTAACCAGAGTTATTCTATTCCAGATAAATAGGCATGTCAGGGAAAGAAGAAAGAGCATGAAGTGATGTACCCATCATGTAAGTGACCATTGTACAAGCCTTTGGACAAAACTTTGGCAGTATTATGATCTAGGGTTGCGTTAGATACTTAGGTCAAGGTGCAGAAAAGTTATAAGATCATTAAATAAGCAAGCTGATGACCTGAATGTACTAAATGACTAGTTTATCCCAGTTATGGCGCTGGCATATTCCAGGACAAGAGTGCAAGGGTTCAAAAGACTCGAACAATAAAAGAATGGTTCAGGGAGCATGAGGAATCCTTTTCACACCAGAACTGGCACCACAGACTCCTGACCTTAACCCCAGTGAAAGTCTTTGGGATGTGCTGGAGAAGAGATTCTTTCAGAATGCTTTGACTCTCTTATTCTCAACACAAGATCTCAACAAAAAATTTAATGCAGCTTTGGATGGAAATATACGTTGTGCTATTGCATGAAGGATGATGAAAGATTATCATGGAAAATACATACTGCAGTAAAAGATAACGGCAAGTGTATTAAACAGTGTGCAAGTTTTATAGGGGCTAGGCAGTGTATAATTATGTTATAATTTTAAGTTAAACAATTTAAATCTCCTATTTCAAATCCAATACAGTGTTCATGTCATACAAGTCATGGCACTTGATGTACTACAGCTTTTAGTAGCATGCAGCTGTAAAGCACACAAGTGAAGGGCAGAATGCATGTAAATGATTTTTACTTAAGACACAGCACAATCTTAGGCTTACTTCGCCCAAGCTCTAAAAATGGTTTTATTGTAAATGGCAAACAAATGCTACTTTTAAATATATATATATATAGTGTATAGTAATGTTATTATTTTAAGTTAATATATTCCACTTCCTGTTGTAAGTTTGTGGGGAAATTCTTTTGACTATGTACCAGGAAAAGAATACTGGAATTTCTAGAAATATAATCAGAAAATTTAGGTCAGTATATCCATATGCATGATACTAGCCTTGGAAAAGATAGACAGATAGACAGACAGACAGACAGACTATTAAGTTGTGCACATATGGATGTGATGGTTAGCTATCCATAAACCCTTGCATATATAGGTGAGAATGGCAGACAAACAGGCAAGATGGATGGATGGATGGTTGGATAGTTGGATGGATGGATGGTTGGATGGTTGGATGGTTGAATGGATGGATGGAAAAAGACTTCATGTTTATGTGGTATGTGCCAGTTTGGAAAGGTCTGTATGTATATTTTGACAAATTTAATATTTGTTCTTACCCAGCCGTAGGGTCATACAAGCCAATGTGCTGGTCTTAATCCCAGGTAAATAGGGAGAGTTGCATAAGAAAAGGCATCCAGCGTAAAACCTGTTAGTAGCAGTAGTGTTGCTAGACAGAATCAGATGGCAGTCTGTAGGATGACAAAGGTGAAGGAGAGGAGAAGGGTGAGAATTGAAGCAAATATCTGAAGGTGGAAGCAAAAGTAGGAAGGGGATCATGTGAAATTCAGACAGGAGGTAAAACAGGCATTGAGAAGCAGTAAGGGGATGGTGGATGACTGGGCAGTTGTGGTGAGAGAGAAAGCTAGGGAGGTACTTGCGGTGACATCTAGATGGATAAAAAAGACAGACTTGATGGAGGAATGAGGACATTCCAGAAAGCATCAAGGGGAAGAGATTGGTAAAAAAAAAAAAAAAAAAAAAAAAAATGGGACACCCGGAGAGATGAAGAAAGAAGACTGAAGTACAAAGAGAGTAAGGTGAAAAGAGAGGTAGCTTGTTTGCAACTGTCATGGACAGGTTGACCGACGAGGTCAGACTAGAGTCTCCATGGACTACAATGTTTGTGGGCAACATTGTGATCTGTAGTGAGAGCCGGGAACAGGTGGAGGTAGGTCTAGACTGGTGGAGGTACATATACTGAGGGCCACATCACAAAATTTCTAGGTCACCAAGGGCCGAATAATCACCGATACATGAAAAGAAATCTACATGGCAGATAGTTTAGGTATTTGTTCTCTTTTCCTTTTTACACTTTCCTTTTTTGACAACACAAGCTTTCTTGAGTCATGAATGACTAGTTATTTATTTGAGGTTGGTTGCTGCCACCTAGTGGAAGGATGATGAATTTCATGGTAATGGTTCACGCGGGCCACATAAAATGAGTTGCTGGGCCAGATGGTGGGCCTTGAGTTTGACGCCTGTGTGTTAAAGGGAAATCGCAGGTAGGAGTGTTTAGAGATACACTGAGAGGGGCAAGATTAAAGAGTACCTGTGGTGAATTAGTTTTACTAGCTCTTTAAAACAATCACGGAGGACATGTGAGTACATGTGAGTGCTGCGACACAGAGCATACTCAGAAACATGTTGTCTTCCTCATTAGCTGTTCCAACCTGGTAGTGAGGCGAGCTGCACAAACAACAAGTGTAAAAGTCGCAGAAAACATTTATTTTGTGTTCCTAAACCAACTGATGAAAGGAAAACCAAGTTGGCAAAACATTTGTTGCATAAGCCATTCTGGATTTACAGTCACGCACATCTCCAGAAGCATTCTCGCTCTCAGAATCAATAGAATGTGACGTCTCACTGTTTCCACAAGACTCCTCCCTCTCTGGTTCAAACAGATAACCATTTACACCCATTTCAGGCAGTGGTGGCCCAGTAGTAGGGCGCTGGATTACTGATCCCAAGGTCGGGGGTTCAAGCCCCACTAACGGGTCCCCTCACCCCCAGTTACTGGGTTATCGAGCGCACATCACTGTCTGGGGTGGGAGGCATGTAAAAGAACCATACCTGATTTTCGTCAAGAGTCGGCTGCATAGCCGTCAGCGTGTTTCTGCCTGGCGAGCTGTCCAGGGTGTACTCTGCCCTTGCCCAGAGTCGGCTGAGATGGGCACCAGCCTCCCTGCAACCCTAAAATGAATGGGATGAATTACACCCATTTCCTCCAAACTGCTAGCACTTTTTTTTTGGTCAGTTTTTTATCAACTAAAATGTCGCTCACTGAGTAGATCTCCTTGTTTAAATGTGTGGACAACCTAAGACAACCAAAGAGTTCTCAACACTAACTATTGGTCACTAGTTATCCGTGGGGGGAAAATTACCTAATTTTATGCTTTTTATAGTCATTTATGTTAAAATGAGCTCTTAAATATATTACATACTCAAGAATTATGCTGTAACGATGACCAATGCAGGTTTTCTTTAGGATGGTATAAGCATTTGCAGAGGAGGAATGAAGGGTATGTTGGTAGAAGAATGTTGAGGGTGGAATTTCCTGTTGGGAGGAGAAGAGGGGGAGATTTACAGATGTGTTGAGGGTGGATATGCAGGTGATTGTCGTGAGGAGAGAGTGAGATGGAGAAGGATGATCTGCTGTGGCGACCCCTAACGGGAGCCTGGGAAGAGGAAGAAGAAAAGGAGAAAGAAGTAGGTTCGTGTTCCTCCCCATGTTCTGATTTACAGTTAATCATATACAGGCCTATTTACTTATTAAAGTGAACCAATCAGAGTGGGGGGTGTGTCTAAGGGAAGTTTCTAACTTCTTGAACATAACTTTTAATCAATATATAATATGATTTGGGCCAGATTTTAAAAAATCCTGGTTTCTCATCAGAACTTTCTAAAAAACCTAAATGCGGCACACAGTTTTATTTTTTTAATAAAGAAATTAGGTGACTGATGAAGCCAAAAAGCTTTTAAAGATAAATGTACTTGAAGTGCCTGAAGCTATACAATACACCCTGGATGATCAGTCTTTCACATGCACATTTAACATGTATTACACCCTGAAACTCTGAACAACTGCCTCCATACAGAGCAGCAGTCCCTCCCATGCTGATGAAGTTCCGCTGCGTGCTTTCACTTTGAACGTGACTTGGAGACGCGTCGGTTTTCTTCTCC
>JAOUQZ010001659.1:0-16378 GCA_028564935.1 Neosilurus hyrtlii
GGCGGATCTCATCCACCCCTGGAGCCCGGCCACCGAGGAGCTTTTTAACTACCTCGGTGACCTCAGCCCCAGTGATAAGGTGGTCATTATATGCTGTTAATAATAATTTTTACATTATACCATACATCAACATGGCACGTAAGAACTAAGGTTTTCAGTTAACAGATGCATTTAAAGTAGTGGTGGCTTAGTGGTTAGGGTGATGGGTTACTGATCCGAAGGTCAGCGGTTCAATCCCCACTATCACCCGTGAGCAAAGCCCTTAACCCTCAATTGTTCAGTTGTATAAAAAAAAAAAAAGATATTTGTAAGACAGTCTGGATAAGAGTGTCTGCCAAATGCTGTAAGTTAATGCAAAAGTGCACAAATTGCAGTAATTTACCTTTGCCAAGTTTGCAGTAAGATATCCATTACTGTTAAAAATACAGTAAATTGTTTCATTATTTACAATAATTACAATAATTTACTGAAACATTTCTTACTGTAAAAATTATGGTAATTTACTGGCAATCTTTACGGTAAATTTTTTACAGTGTAGGTTGCATCTAGGTCACATGCCCAAAATAGTTTTTCTTTCAATTATATCCTTCCTGTTTGAAGTCCAGTTTAACGGTACACACAAATTAATAATAAGAAGAATTAGGCATGGTGGTGATGGAAGCGTTCCAGTTGAGCCATCTTGTCTACTGATAGGTTGGATATTGACTGAATTGTCTACATATCCATTACATGCTTCTGATTAGATATGGGGAAAATTTATTTTCATTGCATTGCGATTCCTTTCTTTGGTGATTTATGTATTACGCCACTGGCTCCAAAATCTATTTATTTGTTAAAATAAATAAATATTTGTTTTATTACCTGCACAAAGGTAAGGTGTGTTTTTTTTTAGCAGGATTAGGTTTGTGGCTTTGTTATCTGAATTATGAAATTTTTACCCGAGGTGGGGCTTTGGATGAGGAAGACTCCATCAGATTTTGCAGATGATCCGGATCAAATTTTGAATCCCAGAATTTTTTAAAGGATTATTTAACATCACGAGATGATTTTTCATATTTTGGTTCATATGATGGATTGCTGGGCTTGGGGAAAGGTTGCTTTCTTAAGCGGCTCTTTCTGATTGCTTGTTTTATTGTGTGATGTTCTGATGTCATACCAAATCACTCGACCCATTTGAATGACCTCCTTTTAAGATGCCTACGTGAACAAGCAGAAGATCCGGGAAAGGTGGGTTTATTTTTCCCTTTTAGTTGGGCTTCATGGCACGACTGTGACATTTTGCACCACTGGTGGGTCGTTGCCATTACGCTGAATTATATCTGTCAGGCCCTAGGTACTTAAAAAGCTGATGTCAGATGTTAGTTTTCTCTAGTGACCACATGCCTAGCGTTTAGGTTTAGTGTTTGTAAGTAGCAACTACTGTTTCGTGGGTTAATATAAAAAATTATAAGTTTATAAAGTATTACCTAAATACACTTAGGGAGTTATCCTGATGTAATTTTGGCACTGTTTTGCACTGAAGCTTGTTTATTAGTGCATTATTTGTTTAAGGGTGCTGTCATGAGCCCCTATTTGGTTTGCCGCATAAGGTGAACTGAAGTCAGGTGAGTTAACACAGTGTAAATATGTTTACAGATAGCAGTCTCACGTGTTCTGTTAGGTATTAGTGGGGATTTTTTGGGGGTCATGTGGGAGTAAGAAGGTCAGGACAATATCAACTAAATAGCTTGTGAGCCACTCTGATGGTTTGGATAAAGGGTTAAATCTTGTAGTGTAGGAGATTGTAATACATGAATGAGGTTGGAAGTACATGCTCACAAAGCAGAGGTTCTTTACAAAAACATACACACATAATGCACCTGACTCTAATAGAGCGAAGCTGCTTTCAATAAACAGCAAACAAGTAGCCTCAGACTGTTTGTAAAATTTCCAAACTGAACGCTACCCAAACTTTTTCTAAGCAAAAAACTCCTGGTTATGTTTACGGGTGGCACAGTAATGCACTGGGTCAGTGGGTTTCAGGTTATTGTCACTGTGGAGTTTTTGTTCAGTGTGAAGTTTTTCTTCTCTGTCTTGTCTGCTTTCCTCCCACCTCTCAAAAATTTGCCAGTAGGCGGACTGATAAGGCTAAACTGCATCATGTACATAATGTGTGTGTATGATGCTCTTTGATTAACTGGCACCCCATTCATTATCTATTTTAGGAATAGGCTATATACTGCATCTTAAATTAGCCTGACCTGGAGTGAAAAAAAAAATGACACATATGGGTATTTCTCTCTCGTAAGTGTCACTGTTTTTAGACTTTTTATTCTTCTTGTGCTTTGTTTTTAAAGGGATTCAGTTGTGGATCTCCAGTGAATGTTACTAAATGGGAAAAATCCTGTTGTGTCTAAAGCTCTGTTCATGTTCATGTTTACAGCCGAACATTTTTTGGATTAATGTAATTGGCAATTTCAGTACACTTTCTGAGACACCTTTGACTCACAGCTTCACATAGAATACTGCTGTCTAATTGTTCTGAAGAACACCAATTTGTACTGTGTCTAAAATTGCAAAGTCAATGATAGATCATTATTAGGGAGATATTACACATAATCCGAACACTTGTTTCCTCTTTCCTCCCCACTTCAACCAAGTAAAGTAATGAATTAATTAATGAATTCCAATTTATATTAATTCTCTAACATGCTTTACTTTTCTTTTCCAGCATAATGCCACCATTGAAGTTTCTAGAATTTCTGGATCTGGCTGACATTTGAAGGTTTAACCCATGCTTCCTTGTTCTTAAGGGTCTGCAAAGAGGCAGGTAGTACACGTTAAAGCTAATAATGAAAATTACCTTTTGTTAACACGTGTTGAACTTGTCCAATGGCTCATGACGCTGAATTTTAATGCTAGTTTGATTAATTCTACAGTGTGCCCAGCTGACTTGAACCCCCTTACAGATAAGGTCCTGAAACAGTTTTTCACTCAGGGGACACTTAAAAATAAAATAAGTTTTACAGACCTCCTCAGTACAGATTTATTTTATGACTCTTATTTAAATGTTAGAGTATTTTATTTCAGAACTTTCCACTCACAGAACTCCTTGCACTTACATTATTTATAGATTTGTATTTTGAATGTTTGGATTAAACCAATTTGAGGGAAGAACTCGATAGTAAATTTGATCGTCAGTTGGGATTTTTTTTTTCCCTTTTTAAAATTTTTTTTAATGAAATCTTATTTAAGCTTAATGAAAGCAGTACATCAGTGGGGTGTGGTTATTATCAGGAGATGTTGTGTAAACCCCTTTTCCATCATACACTTGTAAAACCTTTATAGCTCTATTCAAATGTGTTCAAGTAGAATCTCAACACTGTGCCATGGTTAAATTTCCACTGAGCTAAAGTGAAAGTTTTAAGCTGAAATCGGTTACGCTTTAATCAGTAGGGGAATCCACAGTGATTGTTGTTCAGAGCTTGAAACAGTTCTCAAACACTCCCACCTAAGTAGAGAAACCTTGTGGAGAAATGACATTATGCTTCTCTGTCACTGACTCATCTGCTGCTGGACTTTTTAACTGTGGAGAGAAAGCTGAGTGGGAGGTCTTGTGATTTCCTGCCACGTATGTAGCAGGCGTATATTCAGCTTAAAGCAACATATGCCTCAGCGTCAGCTCACTCACAGGGTTTTCTGTTTACATGTCTTACCTGTCAGAGCTGTGTGTGTGTATGTGGTGGAATTCCTGTCATCTTGTGTGCTAATGTGGGCAGACAAAGATTTAGTTTAACTTTCATGCCTGTGACAGTTTAACCCACTGACGTGGTCTGGTTAGCAGAGGTCAGTGTTGGGTGTTTGACACCCCTGAGCATCGACTATTTTTGGCAGCATTTAAGACCACACCATGACATGAATCTACTCCAACTAGAGAACAGGCAAACTCGCCATTACTCAAAACATTAATTACTTTATCATTATGCTGATATAGCATTGGCAGACAGTTTATAATATCATTACGTATCCACTTGCTTGTTATTGATTGTACCTGTTATTGATGACCACTGATTATATTTCCCTGTAAGAATCAATGATGAATAACTAAGAATAATTCAACCATGCAAATAACATTTAGTATATACTACACGGGAACATAATTTTTTATACATGATGCTACTCTTGTGGTCATACTGACCCCTTCACAGTCGTCGCATATGATCCATTACATATTTTTTTGCAACTCAGAGTTTGAGTAAAATGCTTTTCTTAGTTTGAAAATCACGGAGTCCACGCTGTAGATTTCTGAATATATTTCGGCTGTCTTTTGTTGAATCTTTAGGATTTCAAAATTAGTGACGCTGATGAATTATGTTGTTTTTTTTGTTTTTTTTCAATTATTGATTCAAGCATTATCCTGAGTATGCAAGGTGAATAATAAGCAATTATTGTATGAGGTGAAGTTTGGTACTGTATGTTATTATTCACTCAAAATATTTTCAAGTTTCTGAAGGATGGTAATCCACGAGCTCTTTTCTTTTCTTCTATGAGCTGACTTATCTATCACAAACATCGGATAAGTTGAATGATTATTGCATGGTAGGAAAACACTAATGTTCCTCCTCATATATCTGATATAAAATACTCCCTCCGCCTGCCTGGCATCTTAGCTAGTTAGTACAGTTTACAGTGAAGCACTGTGGCCCAGAGCTGTCAGAACTTTATTTTATTTTCTCATGATTATTGCTGATGTAAACCATATCGGAGACTATTAACAACCAAGATGGCAACGCAAATTTACACCTCCCAACAGCATTGGTAGTAGGGTGCAGTCTGTCTGACTTACTTGATATCTATCTTATTTCTCTCTCCCTCTTCTCAGAGAAATCAAGCGAGGAAATGGCTGCTGGCCTTCAAGACAAATGGCGTGCAACAAGCCGATAAAGTCTGTGGAAAAAGTCTAATTCTTGAAAATGAAAAAATCTTGCTTACCATCAAATTTATTTTCTAATTATTTCCATACTTTCTTCAGTAGTTTTGTGGAATTTGTCTGGGATGAATTGAAACGGCATTTTGAGGAATATTACACACTAGCTACAATGCTTTTTAAATAGATTAAAGTTAAATAGATTTCGGCTGTTCTAAAAAGGAAACCTGTGACTTGTTAATTTTAAGTTATTTTATTGTCTGTTGTATATTTACAATTGCTCTTTTATCTTTAAAAAAAAAAAGATAAAATACATTTATTCAGTTAATCCATGAAGTAATCAATAGTATAGTTGATTAACAAAATAATTAGTACAGCTCTCCAGCTCTAGTTTCAGTTCATTTTTTTTGTGTAATGCTTTTAACAATGAGCATCATTGTTTCTTCTGCATGTAAATTGCAAGTATATGAATTTAAACATTTAGCCTAATGAGCAAGCCTGATGCCACTGTGGCAAGGAAAAACTCCCTAAGACATCATGAGTGAGAAACCTTCATGGGAACCATACTCAAATGGGGAATTCGTCATCTGGGTCATAATGAATAGTTCAAATATAAATAACTTTTTTAGGACTGAGCTCAGTGTAGCTAAAAAAGTTCACTGTGTAAACAGGAATTTTATCATATTTTCAACAAGAAGTCTATTCTATTATTTTGTTGGTTTTCCTCTGTTCACTGATGGAGACTTTACTAAGTTAGTTAACGCAAAATATAACGTTAAGGCATTGTGGCAAATGTTTTACTTATAATCCAAAGCAATCTTTGTGCTTTCCTAGTGTATCTTAAGCTGTTGACAGGAGGCATCTTCCATTGATCAAATCTTCCATGCGTCAGTTTGATCAAATTCATGAATATTTCTTTGGAAATTACTCAGAAATATCTCTCAAATGAAAATGTACATACAATGCGTTGCAAATCTATTGGACAATGTCTTACAATGCAAAGATAATTGCAAAATACAGAAATGTTTTTGGCCTCAGATTCATGTATATCAGCAATACAGTGAACCACAACATTCAATTAAATTGTGTAGAGATTATTTGAGCAAAAAAATGCTAGGCTGGAACAAAGAAAGAATTTAAATGATTCACAGTGCTACAGAAAAAAATGTAAAAACGTAAAAAAAACAATTCCAGCAAAAATGCTGGAAACCCAAAGGAAGCTATACCAAATACGGAGTTTTCTTTTGAACTTTTTTGTTTTTTTATCCGTTTCAGCTTTCAGTAGTGCAATCAAACAAAATGTGCATTGTAACACATCATAGATGTATTAGGGTGTTTTTTTTTTTTTTTTTTTTAATGTTATGTGGTTTATGTGGTCTAATATATTTAAACATTGTATATATTTAAAGCTGTGGTTTAATTTGGGTTTAATTTAGCTCAGTGCATAGATAAGTCCAGGGCAACCATAACCCTTTAAGCTCTTTCTTCATTCATTATTATTTATTATTATCACATCATAGTAACTGCAGTAAAACTAATAGGGAAGATGTAGTTAGTGAGGGTTGAGTGTCAGAACTGGACGAAGTTAGCGGTTTGAAAAAATTGGAATTGCCCCAAGAAAGGATACTGTGTACAACATGAACACTGGACTCAAACATTACAGCTTGTATGAGTAAAGTACTTGTCATATGCATTCATTAAATCTGGGCAGAAAATGCATTTTATTGATTAAATAAATTTTTTTTGAGGAAACTGTAAAATGAAAATCAATATTCACTTTAAAACTAGCTAATTTCTGCCCACCAATTTCCTAACATAATTCTATATGCATTGGATTTAATTATTTTTTTATTTTTTTTACTTCAGTACCACAGTAACTTCAGTAAATTCTTCATTAAGTTAGCACCTTTCCCTGTTTACTGTTCTTCTCTGTGCAGATATTCATGAAATAAAACTTATTTTAATATTGAATTATAAATTTGAATTGAGGTGTAGGATAAAAAAACCCACAAAAAGAACAGATTGTATTTGTAGGCCATGTTGCCCAACCCTGTTGTTCATTCACTCATCTGAAGTAACCACTTCAGTGTTAAGGACTCCCAGGATGGCACACCGGGTCCAGTCCATGGGAGTGAACATATCAAACTCCTCACAGACTTTAACCTGAGCTCAATATGGGTGTGGAAACCTACAAGTGCTGTGGTGACACTACTGTGCTATACTTGGATTCTATATTTTAAGTGTATACGTGGACATGAAGTAAGTTAATGGTTATCGACAGACTGTAATAATTGCTGATTGTACTTGTACTGGAAAAGCACCTTTGAATTTTGCCAGCCAACTAGTTTAAGTTCATAATGACTTTTTATTTATACAAGTCAAATTTTTTTTTCTAGTACACTCACCGAACCCAGAACATTTGCTATAAAAATGAAGCACATATATAAACCTGTTAAATTGTGATACGGCCTCAATATCACACAAAAATGTTGGTGCAAATAATTCTATAGAAATTCAAGTCTCTAGTGTTGAAATGTATTACCATTAATGGATCATTTTGTCAATTGTTAATTTACTTCTATTGTGTTCTGTTATTATTTATTCTGGCACAAACTCTGTGTTGGTTTCTCACACTGTTGGAAACCTTTTATTTGGTTAATTAGGTCTCTTCAAACATGCCGCAGTGTCTTTGTTTCATCTGCATGCACCCCTGGTGTAAATAAAGGTGTGTGATTGTCTGCATGGGTTGTTAAAAGGTATGTGTTTGTAGGTCATTAGTTAATCATGTTTTCTTTATACATTTTTGGCAATGCTGTATTTATATAATGAGAATAGTCCAAAGCTGTAACTGAGTGCTTGATAAAATTGAGTACTTAAATTAAGCTCTTAAGTAAAGAATAGGATAGACTGGACTCTGACGATATATACACAAAAGCAACATGCGATCAAACAACAACCTTGAGATATTTGTGAAACATTAAGCTGGTTTAAAATGATTTCAGTGTATGGTACGATCATATAAAACTTAAGTACTGTCATAAACATGAGAATCAACACATTGTTAAATATGATGCATATCAGATGGGTTTTACTCAAGTTGAAGAAACACCCAGTTACTCATATTAAAAAGCTGTTGTATTTTTTTTTTAATGAAGTTGGACCATTGACAAAGATTAATATCTTAACCTTTATATTTATTTCATGCCAGCTGAAATATTTGTGTCAGATGAATGAATCAAAAAGTTTTCCCTGTAAAAAAGCGGTGGGTTGGTTGCATGTCGTGGTGTTCTGAGCTCACGTGCTGCCCAAGTAGTATTGTTCTGATAGTGTTGATAAGATTAGGGTTTTTTTGTGTTCCGGTCTCCTTTTATGATCAACTCTTTGCAAGTGCAATAAAACTTATCATTGACCACTTTTAGAGCTAAAAGCCCACATAAATCTACTGCTAAACACGCTGACTCATTGCAGATCCCTAGACTGACACTTGCTTTTGTTTTTGAATATGCCCTTAATCATTTGAAGCAGCATGTGGGATTTTTTCGGTTTGTAAATTAGTGGATGTGACCACTTTGAGTAATGACTATTAATGAGGTCTGATTGTCAGCCAATCATTTCCCAAAAACATATAAGGTGAAAATAAAATAAATAGATAAATATTTATATATGAGGAAAGGTTGCGCTTTAGGAACTACTTTTGCTCACAAAATACCCTGTTTTACATTTCAGCATGAATCTAATCCTTTATTGAAAAAGGAGCATAAAATATGTGAAGAGTTTCTTTCTGTTTATTATATCTGTATTGTTTTTTTTATTGTTTGTTTGTTTACTTTTTATTTAAGATTGCAAAAAGATCAATTTCGGTATTGATTAGTCGGACTGTCTTGTGACGCGCACTGGGACATGTCACGTCACTTCATTTAGACTAAAATAGTATTTGATGGAAATGGCAGCATGCACCAGACAGAAATCAGTTACCAGATTCCTGTAAAGTTTATGGGAAGACAGTTTACATTTCACTACACTGTTGGCTTCATGACATAGCTTTGTGCTTTCATGTGAGTATTATATTAATTTGTAATCATTCATTTGTGAGCAACGTGAGAAACTGCGGAAATACAGTGTGACTACTTGAAGCATGCTAATTAACCACCATGTATTTTTCTGTGTCTTTTCTAGCTGTCTTGCACATTTATGATTAAATTAATCTACATTTTATGCTTTATCAGATATTATCTGGTGCTATGCATTCAAAGCAAACATAAACTCCAGTGATTAGTTGATTAGTTTTTTTTACTTCAGAACCCAGTGCATGTTGTAACACATGTGCATTGTACATTGTTGGGAAGAAGTTTTAACACTGATTCCAGGTACAGTGACATGTAATTGACTTAGATAATATATAGTGGTATAATTATCATTTATGCATCAAAGTCAGGGTGTATGCTGTTGGATAGACCAGGTTTATTTTTCCTTTTTAAAATTTGACGATGATGCCACTTGCTTCAAGCAACTGTGACAAACTGTAAGCATTATCCACTCGGAAAAATGATTTTAAACCCAAGATAACAGACAGACAGGTTGCCCTGTTCCCATGTAGTGTATGCTTAGGTATAGATCCATTCAAAACTGATACAAATACTATCACTAAGTTTGTGTCTCATATGGTGTACATGAGCCATTGATTTGATATTATATGCAGCCATGAAGAATTTTTAATAAATGTTCTGAAATTTAATGAATATTCAATACCAAATATATTTCATATTTAATCAGTTCAACTAATTAATAAATTGATAAAAATGGAAAGATTTAGTAAAATAATTAACCCTACAAATTATTAGCAAATAAAACTTGAATGGAATTTCATATTTCCAGAATACTTTTTTTTGGCTGAGGGTAAATGTCTGATCGTTGCAGATTTTGTTTATTGCATTATTCATTCTGAAATATGTTTAAAAATTTGCAAGCCATTTGGTTGAAAGCATTTCTCATTTGACAAATTACGTACACTGTGATTTGCATGGATATCAGTGTTGAGTCAAGATATTATTTTTGGCTACAACTCATGGGATAATTGCTTGAAGCTGTTTAGAACCAATACAAATGTCAGGTTCAACTTCAGGATAAGCATTCAAGACACTTACACATTTTTATGTTTATATTTAATCCTGCAGCATTGCTTCGTGAGGGTTATCCAAGTAGCACTGTATGCAAGTACTGCATATATTGTTACATTCTCAAATGGTGTACAAGTCAGCCTTTAAGTAACGTTCCCTTTTTTAAAATGCGCATGTTGTCCAATGTTTTATTTTTTTAATTTAATTTAATTTTATTGCATTTTATTTATTTCTGGGGGATACAGATAAGGAAGTGAGTCATTCAGTCAAAATGTATGACTGTCATACAAGTTTACTGAAGGATAACAGACCAGTAGAAAATTAAATAAAGAATGAATGATTTTGAAA
The DNA here is from genome assembly GCA_028564935.1 of Neosilurus hyrtlii. Taxonomy (NCBI): domain Eukaryota; kingdom Metazoa; phylum Chordata; class Actinopteri; order Siluriformes; family Plotosidae; genus Neosilurus; species Neosilurus hyrtlii. The sequence continues at coordinate 10,372 of JAOUQZ010001659.1, forward strand.
GAATGATTTTCTTTTGAACCAAGGCACTCAACACAGCAGAACTGGAGCAGAGTTAAAGTTTCCTGTGTGAAACACAACTTCCCCATGCTACATCTGCTAGCAAAGAAGTCGATGAGTTCAGCTGTGTAGTAGAGTAGCTGTTCCTGTACTGTCCATTCATAAAAAAGAGAGAAATTGCATTTGCCGAATCAGATGTTTTTCCTACTCCTACTGATTACAATAGCTGCACTTAGAAAAGAAATTTGCATGAAGATCAGAGCCACAGCTTTAAAAAAAAAAAAAAAGTTACACTCCTACTCCTCCCCCTAAGTTAAGCATTTGCTCCCTGTAAAGTATTATATTCAAAAATGCGAGTGTTTTCACATCATTTGTAACAGCTTTCTCATCCGTTCTCAGCCAGTGGTCTCATGATATGAGTGAAAGCAATGAAATGCTCAGATCCTCTTTCTTCTTTGACCAAACCCCCCACCCCCCACCCCCCCTTTACGGGAAACCTCACCACGCTCAGCCTATGAGAGAGCCGAATGAGAGAGGTGACCTTAGGGGGCTGTTTCCTGTGCTGTTCTGTTTTACACCTCTGCACAGCAGGCTGCCAAAAAAACCTCACTTTTCCTAGAAACAGACTCATCAGTTAGATAATTGTTTAGCAGTGTGGGGGATGCTATGAGAATAGCTATGCTATTGAGACTTGTCACACATGTACTTTGGAAACATGAACAAAATCATAAATACAAATAATTACATTTTTGTGACTGATTAATATTTGAAATGTGGCTTTCACTTGGATGAAATTGACGGTTATATTATACATTTGTGACACACAATATATAATTTGACTTGTGTATAATTTTTGTACAATATAATCAATTCTAGGGCAGCATGGTGTCGTAGTGGTTAGCATGCCCGCTTCACAGCAAGAAGGCCTGGGTTTGATTCTCGGGCTCAGGTGTTTCCGTGTGGAGTTCTCCACATGCTTGCGTGGGTTTCCTCTGGGAACTCCGGTGTCCTCCCATAGTCCAAAAACATGCATAGTAGGATAATTGGTTGTTCACCCCTAGGTGTGGGTGGTTGTGTGTGTGTGTGTTGGCCCTGTGATGGCCTGGTGAGCTGTCCAGGGTGTACACCGCCCTTGCCCAGAGTCGGCTGAGATGGGCGCCAGCCTCCCTGCGACTCTAAGTAGGATTAAGCATCTTAGAAAATGAATCAATGAATGAACGATCAGTTCTTCCATTTATATATGGAGTCAATTGAGGAGAAAGCTATCAAGGTACAGACACGAATATGATAGGAGTGATAAATGCTATATAGTTCATTAACAATAGCTTATTTTCCTGTGTGTGTGTGTGTGTGTGTGTGTGTGTGTTAAACCATTTTTGGGGTTGTTATGGATAGTTTTTGCTGATCCTTACTTCTTTAAATGACTGTTTGGGGGATAAGACTTGGTTTTAGGGCTCATTTGAGAATTAGGGCTGGGGAGTTATAGTTTAGGTTGGGGTAAAGGTTGTGATTTTGCAGTTATAGGTGTGATGGTTAAGGTTAGGGTAAGAGGCAAGAGAGTGTATTATGTCAGTGGATGTCCCCACAAAGGAAGAAGGGGGAGAGAGTGTGTCGGTGTGTCTGTGTTGTATACAGAAGCAACAAAACCACATTCCTTGTGATTGTAATGCACACCAGATTCCGATTTAAAAATGTAAATTATTTTTACTTTAATTCAAGTGTGTTCCACCCATGACCATGAGTCAACCCATGAATCACAGGGGTGGACACATATGCTAGCAGGGAACTTTTGTGTTCAGGTGTGACATTAAAAAAGTTTCAGAAGTGTGTAATAATCATATTCTCTTTCCTTTCAGGTTCTCTGTATTAAGACAGATGGCTTCTGAGCTCTCCAGATGTTATTCCATTGTGCATTTTTAAACATAGACAGTTAGGTTTGAGGGCAAATGAAATATTGGAGATTTTACTTGCCTGTTGATCTAGTTAATAAATGTACTGTATTTGTTCACCCTTGTTTTAGTTCCCACTCACTTGCCATGCTCGACTACTGGAAAGGTTTGAGTGCAGATCTGGTATCTCTTGTGCAGCACTGGGTTTGCTGTGGTGAGATAGTGCATTCAGGATGTGCTGTAATCTCCAGCACAGGGGTTCTGAATGAGCAACGGTCCATGCTGTTTACTCAACAGAATCTCGGAGACTCCTCCTGCACAGACAGACTTGAGATACCACAAACACCGATCTCACCATTATCACTCCAGCCAGCCTGCAATCTGTTAAATAACGTCCAGCTTTAGGAAGCATCCAAACTCAGGTTCTTTGTGTACTTTTTTCTTTATTATACTTTATTTGTATTTCTAATCAGAGAAAGTCTGCACATGCTGCATTCTGCACAGACAGTGTTCAGAGATAATGCAGTGAATCAATAAACCACATGCATTTTTAAAGCTCTTTAATGACAATGTTTAATTTGTTCCTTTGTTACTGCAGTAGCAGAAAATGACCTTATTTTGGCTTCTGGCTGTGTACCATGTTCCAGGTGGGTCTGGCAGGGTTGTTGTTTCCGTCATGCTTGAACACACTGTTTGTTTGTTGTTTTGTTTTGGGTGCACAGGTCATGGCAAAGCAGCCAAACTGAACTCCACAAACCTCGTGAATAGCAAGGCTAAAACACAGGATCACATTCCTCTTTCCCAAACCTAAACCACACAGGAGACATGACAAGAAATCAGACCAGACAACACTGCAAGAGCTATATTAACTGAAATGTCTTGATATGGAATGTTATTATATAGTAATAACAACAGTAATACATTTACAATGAATCTGATACTAATCAGGCAGGCATTAAGACCTATATGAAATTTTTTAATTAAAAAAAAAAAACTTGGTTGGGTTTTTGTTTTTTTCTGATCTTGTCTCTTCCCTGACCCTGTTACTGGTTTATTTCTGATTATGATCACCCACGCTGTTATTCAACAATTATAATATTATACATAATAAAGTTGGAAGCATAATGGAAGGTTAACAGGGTGTGTGGCATTGCTCGGCTCCGAAGATTTCTACAAGTGAACACTGGCCAAGTATTCATGGTAACTTTGTATACTTACCCTAAATATACAGTTAGGTCCGTATGTCTCTCATAATGTCGTTTAGTCTCTATAAATCCCCACAATGGATTTTAAATAAAGCAGACAAAATATGATTGTAGTATAGACTTTCAGTTGTAATGTAAATGCTTCAACAATAGTATTGCTTTTAAACCTTAATGAATTACAGACATGAAAAGCATCTCATGTACCCCAATGTCCCCTATTAGAAATCACCACTGTTGGTTATTAATTTATTAAATGCATCCATGAAAAAGCAAAGTCAAGTTTGCAAAATTGAATGAATGGGAGCTTTGGTGGCCAGTGTGGGTTAAAAGCATAAAGAACTATTGCAAATAACTTAATTATCACATGATTTTGGGACTTTTTGGTATAATTTAGGGTATTTGGTGGGACCTCTAAATATGCGGCGATTTCAGTAATATTTCACATGTGACATACTCTACCCCAGTGTAAAAAAATAGCACTTTTAGGAGCACACAACCAATCCACATTGAGGGGACAGAGGTGGAGAGAGTCAGCTGCTTCAGGTTTCATCACGTGGGTGTGGTCACAAAAGCAGCGAGACAACTACACTTCTTTCTTCGGCGGCTGAGGAGGATTGGCATGGACTCCAGAATACTCACCGACTTTTACCGATGCACCATCAAGAGTATTCTGTCTGGCTGCATCACGATCTGGTACGGCAGCTGTAATGCTCTTGACCACAAAGCTCTACAGAGAGTGTTCAGATCAGCACAACGCATCACCAGGACTGAACTGCCAGCCATCCAGGACCTCTACACAGCGCTGTAGGAGGAAGTCCCAGTGGATCCTCTCTGATCCCAGCTACCACAGCCACACACGCTCACGCCATCAGGCAGACGGTACAGGAGCATCCGGACTCGCACCAGCAGACTCAGGCAGTTTCTACCCACAATCCATCAGGCTACTGAACTATGTCAGTCAGCAGTGAATTTATAGTGTTCGTAGTAAGCGCTGGGTCAGAGTTGTTTCCACACTGCTTTGCCAAAAAAAAAATCATATTTTGTTGGACCGCCTTTAGTCTTTATTACAGTGTGTAATCTCCTTAGTCACATTGCTTCACTTGGTCAGGTCAAGGCTCAGCAACATTAATGTGGCACTAAAATAAAGTCAGCTGATGACCTGAATGTACTGAACAAGCAGGTACTCACATCAATGGACTTTTTCTTCCATGATGGCACGGATATAAAATTGAGGCTCAATTAGTGAAAGAGTGGGTCAGGGTTCATGAGAAATCTTTTTCACACCTGAACTGGCACCACAGAGTCTTTGGTACGTTGCTGAAATTCTATTGTGTGCATGCGGGCTAGGGCATTTCTGTGTGGAGTTTACATGTTCTCTCCGTGCTTGCAGGGTTATTCCGGTTTCCTTCCACAGTCCAAAAACATGCACAGTAATCTGTGTGTCAGTGTTCTGTCGTAGCCAGTTTTCTCTATGACTATGACCAGCTAATCAGCTAGCCAGCCACTCCACAAAGCAGCCTGCCGATTTTGTTGCAGCTGGCTGGCTTCCAGATCTAGACCTGAGGAAAGTTTGACCCACTTCCCGATGCAGAATTCTTTCAAAAGTGAGATGTTTTGGGGGTTTTTGTTGCATATTCAGGCCGTTTCAAGTCACCCCACAGCATCTCAATGGGATTAGGATCTGAGCTTTGTGCCAGCCATTTCAGGACTCTTCATTGATAAAAACTAAGAAATGAAGAGTCCTGGAATGGCTGGGACAAAGTTCAGATCCTAATCCCATTGAGATGCTGTGGGGTGACTTGAAACACCCCAAAACACGTTTTGGGTCATTATCATGTTGCTGGGTCCCATTCCCCTTCAGCTTAAATTTTTTTATAGAAGGTCTTACATGTTCCTCAAGCACCCTCTGATACATAGTAGAATTCATGGTGGATTCTATGATGGTGAGCTGTCCAGGTCCTGCTTCAAATCACCCCCAAACCATGACACTTCCACTTCCATGCTTCACAGTTGGTATGAAGTCCTTTTCCTGGAATGCTGTATTCGGTTTATGCCAAACATGTCCTTTGTTCTGGTGTCCAAATAATTACATTTTAGACTCATCTGTCAAAAGAAAATTTTTCCAGAAGTCCTGGTCTTTATCTGTTCTTTTTGGCAAACCTCAGTCTGGCTTTCTTGTTTCACTTAGAGAGCAGAGGTTTCCTCCTTGAATTCCTTCCATGTAATTTAAACTTGTGCAGTCTCTTTCTGGTTGCACTTTCACATCATGTGAAGAGCCTGCTGTAGGCCTGTTTTTAGGGTTGGAGACTTCTTTTCGCATCTTGGGGTAAGCTTGTTTGGACAGCCAGACCTGGGCATGTTGGCAGTAATATTGAATGTCCTCCATTTGTAGACTGTTTTCCTGGACAGTAGAATGGCTGAATTTAAATTCTTTTGAGACCTTTTTAAATTTCTTACCAGACTCGTAAGCACCTATAATCTTCTTACTGAAGGCCTGAGACAGCTCTTTCGATCTTACCATGGTGTTCACTCTCACTTCAATAGTCAGGAGCACACCAGACTAAATGTCTGAGGTTTAAATAGGGAACACTTTAAAATGCTGAGTACCAATCATATGCACCTAACGTGATAGGCCTGTCTGTGATTTTAGCCATTTTAAGTGGGAATAAATGTGGGGGGGGGTGTCCTAATTTATACCTCACCAGAATTTGCTTTTTTGTTGTTTTTTTTCTTTCTTTTTTTTCTATAAATATCTTACAGAAAATTTTAAACAGTCTATTCAGTTTAATTGTTCTGTTATATTGCTTGAATCTTCCAGGACCTTTAAACTTGATATATATAAATATATTGTATGTGGGGAAAAAATAACAGTACTACAATTTTATCCCGACAAGCCTGTTTCGTGGTTGCCCACTC
>JAOUQZ010001677.1:0-16377 GCA_028564935.1 Neosilurus hyrtlii
GTGTGGGGAGAGTCTACAGTGTCCAGGTACCAGTGTTCTGATTCAGGGCCCGAACGGCCTGCGGGAAGAAGCTCCTCGCTCATTCGCTCATATATTGCATATCTTAAGCAATCCCTGCTGGCAAACTGACCAACGGAGTACTCTGCCCTCGCCCAGAGTCGGCAGCCTCCCTGCAACCATATTTAGTATTAAGCGGTTCAGAAAATCAATTAATGAATCTTAAGCAATCCAATTTGTACTCCAATATATGTTCTATAGTCATGTATAGATAAAAAAAATCTAAATCCATTTTTTAAAAATAAATGTGAAGAAACATTTTTAAAACACCCTCTTTTATTTGGTGCTTACATATTAATAAATCAGACAGACTTCCGGTGGACCTTTTTGATGACATGGCGGCTTAATAGCAAAGCTCTAGCATTAACTGAAAATTCTCCCCAAATTCAAGAATTTGTGGATGGTGATAGAATGGACCATGGACAGAGATAAAACTCAGAAAGGGGGATATGGACTACAAAACACAGTTCAGTGAGAATCTGAAAAAAATACAGTGTCTGCTGAAACAAATAGAGCACTAGATGGCGGTTATGGAGAAGGTGAAACTTTGCAGTTGATTTGATAAGCAGTGTGGGAAGAAATGTCTACAGATATGTCAACACTCGGAGCCAAATTTTAAAGAGATCTTTCTGAACATAAAGAGATAAATGGATGGACTCATGACCAAAATATATCAGAAAATACAGGAGCCAACTCAAAAGATAAAAGGGGTATTGAAATGGACAGGTGAGATGAAGGAAAACATGGCCAGTATGGAGTGATGGGACACTGGAGTGAGGGATGCCCTTCCCCAACAGCTTGAAAATCAATGGGTGCTGCAGGATAAAATGTCTGATCTTGAAGGATGACTAGAATACAGTTCCAAACACCACTGTTTAAAATGCATGTAATTTCTTTTAAACTGGCATGGTGCTGTATAACAAGGCAACCCAAGAAGGAGAGTACCTGCGGAAGAGTAGATGCACTATCATAGAAGGTTGGTCAGGGACTTCGGAGCAAGATGATAACAGAAGAAATGCTTGGTGGGACTACTGAGATCCGTCATGTATGATGAGACGACCCAGTTCCAGTGTCAGATTCAGGAGAGGCCGAAGGAGTATCGTAGGACAGACCTAGGAGATTCGGCACAGGAGGGATAAGCAGTGCTTTACTTTCTGTCTTATTACTTTATAGGGGTCCTTACAATGGTAAAATGTATATATTTATACTCTCCTCCCTTACTTATTATGAAAAGAGTATTTTTTTTTGGACTTTAATATGTGCTTTATACGTATGATCCTGTATCAGAGTGGAGAGGCCTGCAGCACATTACTAACAACAGGAGCCCATCCCTCTCCCTGTGGAAAACTCCAGACTGGCAGATGACCTGAATAGCTTTTACTGCGGATTTGAACAGTCCCTATTTACACCTCTCACCCACATGAAAGGACTCTTTAAGACCCCTGACCCCATCCCCTCAGATACCCCATCAGGATCTGAGAACAAGATGTGCAACGATTCCATCAGAAGCAGAAGACCATGAAGGCTCTGGCCCCTGACTGTGTGTCATCTTGCTGTCTGGAAGTCTATGCTGACCAGCTAGATCCCAGATCCTCAACCAATCTGGAGGTGTGTGAAGTGCCTGCCTGCTTCAAATGCTCCACCATCATCCCGGCCCCCAAAAAGCCCACCATCGCAGGTTTGAATGATCACAGACCCAGCTCCCTAATGTCTATGGTCATGAAATCCTTTGAAAGGCTGGTGTTGAGACACCTGAAGAGCTTCATAGGCCCCCAGCTGGACTCCATGCAATTTAACTACAAAGCTAATAGGTTGGTGGACGATGTAGTCAACATGGGTCTGCATTATATCCAGCATCACCTTGACTCCGCAGGGACATATACAGGGATCCTGTATGTGGATTTAAGTTCAGTGTCGTACACATATGTTTGTCCATTATTCTACCTCACGAACATTGGTTTGCACTCAATTTCAGTAGAAATTTCTACGCTATACTGTAAATTGTATATTATACAATTAATGCATATACATTAACTCTTTCGTTGACAAAAATGTCAATGATAACAGGCTGTATTCATTGATTAAATCTTCTAACTTTCCCATATTTTCACTCTGTCATGCACTGACAGTACTTATAACAGCAGAGTTGATGTCCAAAAACTGTACCCTTAGAGTTACAATAATATTTAGGCAAGAAATTTACTTACAGTCTCACAGGCTGAAACGTTCATGCTGGATTTTGCTCTCTGGCATTCTACACTGCCCTCTAGTGCCAATTGCATGTAAAACTAAAAACCTGAATTACATTTGGACAGCAAATATACTTGTGTAATCACTTTATTATGTTATGAAACAGTTGGGAAATAACAAAACGAGCATCCTGCCGCCATTATTGTGTGACTTTAAGGAGTTTATCCTGAATAGGGCAGGCCTGGCACTGCACTGTGTAAACAAGTGCGAAATGGCGAGTGATGTGAAAAGATTTTCTGAAAAGCTCACCAGACCATTGCAGATCCAACACACACAACCATTCACACTCACATTAATACCTAGGAGCATTTTAAAGCAGCCAATTAGCCTAATGTGCATGTCTTGGGAGAATACCGAAGCACCTGGTGGAAACCCAAACAAAACCGGTGTGAACATGCAAAATTCACACAGAAAAGCTCCTAGGTAGGAATCTGAGTGTGAATGGTTTTGTAAATAATTTTGTGTGTGTGTGTGTTGGCCCTGTGATGGACTGCCGAGCTGTTCAGGTTGTGCCGGGTTGTTCGCCCAGAGTCGGCTGAGATAAGCTCCAACCTCCCCCAACCCTAAGGATAAAGCAGTTCAGCAAATTAATGATTACCATATTTTCATTGAAAAGATACCATAAAATAAAGGCATCATTGTATCAAAAAAGATTAACTAAACTAACTAAATGTGTTCGCCGTTGTGTAACAAAAGAGGTGTTCCTGTTGCAATTGTCAAGCTATACCGACAGTGGAGGAGTGTGTCTGCCGCTACGAATGGGATCAAATGTGGGAGAAGAAGGGCGATGTGAAATGCATCCTGGACCATCATGGGTTTCAACCATTGTATCTCAACGAGGAAGTGCTGGCCACAGTTAGCTGGTGCTCCAGTACTGCAGCAGCTAGAATCTAGACAAATAATAATTAAAAATAAATAATAAACCAAAAAAACTAATCACAGGTTTTGGTGGGAGAACTGGTGGCTTTGGACACTCCTGGAAATATTGTTTGAATATAATTTGCCAATAAAATTCTTTTGTGCACAACTGCACATCCGAGAGACGCATTCAGTGCTGGAGTTCTGTCAAAACACTCCTCCTCGAAATGGGCAATGCACAGGAACAACAAGGGAGTGGGTGACCAATTATCCCTCGTCCTTGACCAATTATCCCTTATTTGATCCATTCCTTCCTCAATTTCTCATCCTTTGGAAACTTGAACAAACTAACACCTTTCGCACACGTTTTGTTTCAGTAACCCACAACGCAGTACGAATTTGACCGCATTTTAGTTGTGTTCAGCCTTGCTTCCAGAAAAAGAACACAAGAGTCTCCTTCCAGTGATGTCACTTCTGCCTTCTTCCTCAATCACACCAAGATCAAGTTTAACTGCATTGACTGAGAAAGGGACATCTGGACCACACTGCTTAGGTTGCTGCCCACGCGACCCAACTCCGGAACAAGCGGAAGAAGATTAATGAATTTTGTTAAATCAACTTTGGAAATGGTGACATGAGGTCTTTAAATTAACAAAACATGAAGGTACTTTTATATCAGAACAGATCTGGGCAAATCCAATTTAAAATGTGTTTTAAAAATATTTGGATATATAAAGAGTGTGACATAAGATATGCATTTATAACACGGGTTATGTACCTAAACCCTTTAAACTAGCAATTATCAAACCTCTAATTAAAAAACCTATTCTTGACCCCTGTCAGCTGTCCTGCATTAGAACAATATCTAACCTTCATTTCATCACCATGATCTTAGAAAAAGCTGTATTGCAGCTGTTATGTTCATAAATGTATCAGTCAGGATTCAGCACAGAGACTGCACTTGTGGTAGAGCTACTGGTGGGCACTGACCAAGGCTGTGTCTCCATGTTCATGTTACTTGGCCTTAGTGCAGTCTTTGACACTATTGATCATACTATTCCCTGCTAGTTAGTGTAGTGTGTAGAACAGTCCAAGTCGACAAAAGTGCATGTTTATCCTCCACTACACTTCTGGGGAACATACACATGGTTATGGTCACAGTTGTCATAGTCATAAAAAAATCGAAGTCACTGAAGGACATTTGTTTGTCATTGTTTTTATAAACAAAGGTAACTCTGGTCTCCAATATTATTTGAATACATTGCTGTGTTTTAGCAGCTCTGAAACAAAGCTTTCACTTTGTTTACATTACTAAGATATTCAACCACATGTATGCACAAGTATTTGGCTAGCATATAAACATTAAACATATGTAACATATGTAAATCCATGTAATATCTATAGATTTATATTTTTTTGTGTTTTTTTTAGGGAGACCCTGGCATGCCTGGTCCACCTGGAGCCCCAGGCCCTATTGTATGTATTTATTATTCTCCTAATTTATACAGTTAATCAATAAGTCTGTGTTAATTTTCCATAGTTTTACTTTTCCTGCTGTTAAAGTGTGTGACTGTTAGACATAAATTCATAGATGCACTTGGTTCCTCTACAAAGTATAAAACTCTTAATGCAAAAATCTTGTAGTATAAGAGTACAATGAAAACATTGTAACCAGTGGCAGATCACAGGGTACTAATGATAGTAGATAAATTTTAACACCAGTGAAAAATTGTTAAAAATGTGTAACAAGTACAGTTCTTTCCCACAATCTCAGTAGCTGAGCACAGTAAAAACAGTTTTAACTTGAGAGATATTTCCTTCTTCCACCTCTCTCAATCCAAAAGAAAAGATTCTGTACCAAAATAAAAAATAATTACTTTTAGGATTCAAGTTTGTTATTTGTGCAAAATGTCAGGGGCAGTTGTGCGCTTTTCATTTGTGACATGTAGAAAATAATACACTGAAAAGCAAAAATATGCATTGCATTGGATTTATTTTGCATAATGTCTCAGAATTTTATGTCTCTTAAGTGAAAAACCGTGTGATGTAAGTTTAGTCCTTGATTCCTGGCTCAGCACCGAAGTGCTTTCATTGTGATTTAGGGTGACTTCAACCATGTCACCATGGACACTACACTGTCAGACTTTGTGCAATATGTGGACTGTCCCACCAGAGAGGAGAGAACTTTAGACCTGCTGTATGCAAATAGGATGCCTACAGTTCCTCCCCCTCCCCTCACTGGGGAGATCAGACCACAACTTAATTTATCTGTCTCCATGCTATGTGCCTGTTGTGAAGAGGCAGCCTGTGACTACAAGAACTGTTAGGAGATGGTCAGAGGAGGTCTTGAAGGAACTACAGGACTGTTTTGAGGTGACAGGCTGGCAAGCACTCCGTGAGCCCCACGATGAGAATTGATGGGCTCACTAAGTGTATTTCACACTACATAACTTTCTGCACCAACGCTATTGTTCCAGATCAAATAGTCTGTTGTTACCCAAATAACAAGCCATGGGTAACTAAAGACATCAAAGCCGTCCTTAACGACAAGAAGAGGGCGTTCAGGGCTGTCAACAGAGAGGACGTGAAAACGATTCAAAGTTTGCTAAGAGTCAAGATCAAAGAGGCTAAGGACAATTACAGGAGAAAGCTGGAGTGGAAACTCCAACATAACAACATGAGAGAAGTTTGGAGTGGTATGAAGACCATCACTGGTTTCAGGCCATCCAACAGCAGACGAGCTGAGGGCAGTGAGGACAAGGCCAATGATCTGAATATGTTTTTAACACTTCTAACTTGTCAGGTGCAGTAAGGAGAAATGAAATGTCTGAAACCCCCTGCCACACCACCCTCTCTCTCTCCCTCTCCTTACTGCACCTCTGGCTCCTGTGATAGACCTGACACTCCTCCCCCACCTGTCAACTTCCCCTATAACCAGGTTCTAAGACAGTTAAAAAGACTCCACTCAGGCAAGGCAGCAGGACTGGATGGGGTGAGCCCTGTTTCCTCCCACAGTCCAAAAACTTGCACAGTAGGCTAACTGGCTGTTCCAAATTGCCCCTAAGTGTGAGAGTGAGTGTGAATTGTTGTGTGAGTGTTGGCCCTGCGATGGCCTGGCGAGCTGTCCAGGGTGTACCCACTCTCGCCCAGAGTCGGCTGAGATGGGTCCCACTTCACAACCTGCTGATCAGTCAAAGGAGCACATTTAGTGAGAGACTGATACCACCTAAATGCTCCACTGAGTGACACAGGAAATCATTCCTACCTGTGGCCATTAAACTATACACCATATTGCAACAACATTCACTGTTATACACTTGCATTTTGCACTAAATTTACATTCTACTGTTTTATCATTTTGATTACACTATACATTTTACTCACTGACAGGATTCAGCATCTGTTTATATAGATATTAGTAACTTATTTAGAATATATGTATTTTTTCTTTATTGAGACTTTTATCTTTATCTTTATCTCATGCTTTACTATGCACACAATTTCCAGGATCAACAAAGTATTCCGATTCTGATTCATACTTTTACTTAACTGTACATTTGTAGCAATTTTATTACTTAGTGTTTCACCCTGAAACACATATGGCAACCTAAACAAAAAGAACAGCTCTATGATGAATTACAAAAACAGCTCTATGATGAATTACAAACTCAGCTTCTTTCCTCTTTATGCTTTTTTCTCTTCACTCAACACAGAGCACAATTATTAATAGCCAAGCTCTGCACAGCACTTGCGGAGCACCATATTTATGAGAAATTGGTATAACATTGATCAGAATTTTTGTGTTAGAAGGAGTAGCAGAATAACATGCAGCTCCAACAAGGATAGATGAGTAGTGGAGTCTGGCGGGAGGTTCAATAGGGAAACAAATGAGTGCAGGGAAACAAGGTGCAAGTGATATTCATTAAAATTCAGGAGATCGGGAACAATGTGTATGAGAGTCGGGGAGAGAATCCAGCATGGGTATGACAATAACATGCTTATGGAAGTAAGCCTATCCAGCGGCATGGCATCTCGCTACACTGTTGTGATACTAGGTTTTCATTAAAGAAATCTTCTCAATAGCGTAACACTTTCAGACAATATCAAATCTTTGGGGAGGGGGCAGTCACATGACATTATGTCAATGATGGCATCATTAAAACAAATTCACATTGAAACCTTCAGGAGAAGTTAATCAGGAGAAGTTAATTTTTCAAAGCTCTGATTTTTAGGCAATGTGTAAATCTTTATATTTAAATCAACTCCAGGTTGCATCCTATACACAGGCTGGTGCTTGATCCTGCCTCAGGTTAGGCAGATAGGCTAGAGTGTTGGCAGCATTCAGATGGAGGATTCTGCCAAAGATTTGGTGGTATTTTGCTGGAACTTCTAAAATCCCAGAAGAAAAAGTCACAAATTGGTATACATCAAACAGAATAAAAAGGCCATTTTGTCATAATATATGATAGACAAGGGGTCTGTCAATATCTGTTTGTCAAATCCAGTTTTAAATAAAAGCATGTCACACTTTATTTAGCAGTTTATCAATACAGGGCATTGAGTGCAGGTTAAAATGAGACACAGCATTGACCTTTTTATGGTCCACACCTAACCAGACCAAGCCACCAGCCATGAGATCCAGGAGCACTGGACTGGACCGAACCAGTCACTCCTGTATTCAGTTGCCCTGATAACAAGCATGGCTGTAAGTTCACCAGCTGTCCTTTTTGTGTTTTGGTGTAATGGTTGGGTGGGCTGCATACCACCATCCCTTGTTGTGGTCTTCTCTTAGATTAGAGTGGCCTGGTAGAGGCTTAAGCACTGCAAAACTTTTGTGTCTGTAACTAAGCAAACTCTATGATTTGGGATGGCTAATGGTTGTCTCCACAAGAAAGCATGGTAGATTCAGCTGTTATTTTTAAATTCACCTCTGGTCCTAGCTTCCCCCTTTCTAGCACTTTCTATTGCCAAAGCAATGGGGACCATCACTCTTGATGATTTAAAACAACTGAGGTGGCATACCTGTCCATTCACTTTACCTTAAAGTTAACATTCATGACTCACTGTGTAAAATTAAAATCGCCCTTGGCACTTATTTGGAGCTGTAAGTAATAATACAAACACTTTATCTCCTTGAGAAAACTCACATAAACAAGCATCATTATTATACAACAAACTGCCTTTCATTAATTTACTTAATGCATGGAGTATTGCCATCTCCAAAGGTCCCTCCACCCAGTTTTCTTTAAAGATGTGCAAGATTCCTCAAGGTTTGCACCCACACAGTAATTCAAGCAGTGCTGTGGTGGCTTGCTGAGGTTCTAGTACTGCAAACTATAAAGGTTTGAGCCACTTCCTATCTCTATTTCAAGTGTTATTATGTATAAACATTTGAATCAAATGTTTGATTATAAAGTTTTCATCCAGACAATCGTGCTGAGTCTGAAAAATACTGTTACAAAGTGTTTTTAAAGGTTATACAGGTTATATAAGAGAGATGGTGTTTTGATCATTAAGGATCTCTTTCAGGACCCCAATCCCAGAGATACAGTGCCTCTGCAGCCATGCATGTTATTATTATTATATAATTCTTTTATATTATTATATAATTCTTTTAATTATTATATTTCCACCTTCTATATATGCATTCAAAAATCCCTTGTCAAATGACTTTGTATCTTGCAGTGCCTTTCCATTTTTTAATGGACATTTGTGTATGCTGACTTCCTCTAATCATAATCTTGAAACTGTTTTACATTGTCAGGCTGCAAGGTGGTATAGTAGTAAGCACATCGCCTTAAAGCTAGTGATTGGAAGTCCAATTCTTTTATTTAACTCGATTCTTTCGGTTTGTTCGACGGTAGCAAATCGATTTACCAAAAAAAAAAAGAAAGACGCTGCCAGACTCAAACCCGCATCACCAGTTTGTAATGCATACTGTTAACTCACTGAGCTATTTATTCTGCCTTAGGAAGAGATATCATACTAATTATATAAAGTATTATTTACTTAATGCAGCTAAAAAAAAACTTAGTGGTGTGTTTATTTAATTTAATTTTATTAGTGTGTTTTCTTGCTGTTAAACTTAAACATTTTAAACATTACAAAAATTTTTGACTGCAGATCACTCTATTTGCCAGTTTAATGAACGTCTCAGAGCATCAGTTTGTGAACAACTCAGCGAGTTATCATTCACAAACTACTCAGCAAAGCATCAGTTCGCGAACGACTCAGCGAGTTTTCGTTCCTGAACAACTCAGCGACTTGGTCACCCAATGATTCAGCAGTTCACTACGTGACACGATCAGAGATCTAGCCGTAGAGATTGCCTGCTGCACAGTGCATGGGTATTCTCCAGGTATTCATGGGGTTTCCTTCCACCGTCCAAAGACATGTACATTAGACTAGTCTAATGACTTAAAGACTTGTCACCTGGTGTGAGCAGTATCATCTGCAGCTTAATGTGACAGAGACCAAGCAACTGATTGTGGATTTCAGGGGATCCAAAACACCAGTGACCCCTGTTTTCCATCCAGGGTATCAATGTGGAAATGGTGGAGAATTACAAATACCTTGGAGTTCATATTGACAATAAACTGGACTGGGTTAAAAACAAAACTGCACTTTACAAGAAGGGCCAGAGCCGTCTTTATTTTTTGAAGTGGCTAAGGTTGTTCAACATCTGCCGAACACTGCTCAGGATTTTTTATGAGTCTGTTGTGGCCAGCGCTGTCCTCTATGCTGTTGCATTGTGAGGATGGAGCTGGACTCTCTGACGGTAGTGTCGGAGAGGCGAATGTTGTCCAAAATAAAGACAATACTGAACAATACCTCCCACCTGCTTCACACCTGCTGATCAGTCTCAGGAGCAGTGACAGACTGATACCACCTAAATGCTTTACTGAATGACACAGGAAATCATTCCTACCTGTGGCTATTAAACTGTACAACTCATCCATATAGTAACAGCATTTCTGTTACTGTGGCTATTAAACTGTACAACTCCTCCATATAGTAACAGCATTTCTGTTACTATAATATGCTGTTGCAACACTGCTATACATTTGCATTTTGCACTTATTAATAGCTTGTATCAAAATATGTGTTATACAAAGTTATTGGGTTTCTACAGTCATTTCTGCATGCTAATCTTTATTAGTCTGCAATAGTGAACAATCCCACCTTGGACTGTGAGCGTCTCGTTCAACTGGATCTAAATGGCTGACTTTCTTGCTGTACTTGGGTCTGACATTTTGCACTGTACAAGTCAATTTCTGCCCTGCAATGGCCTGGTGAGCTATCCAAGGGGTACTCTGCCCTCGCCCAGAGTCGGCTGAGATGGGCGCCAGCCTCCCCGTGACACTAATTGGGAATAGGCGGTTCAGAAAATGAATGAATGAATGAATGCTCTCTGCCAGATTTTGTCTCCAACACCTAACACTATATAATTTTTTTCTTGCTGTATCGAAGCCATCCATTGAAAAGATATTAAGATATCAACTTTACTCTTAATGTACAGCTGGGCAAACTGTTGTAAACATGAAGGCATCCGTGTGGCATACACGGCCTACTGGATGTTACCATAGATTTCCAAGGAGGTAAAATTTACACAGAAGAGCAACACACATGCTATGCACTGACACATATGCATAGCAGATGCTCACATTTCTCAGGCAAGTGTATGTTTCCTCTGCCCACTGTTTGGTGACTGACTGCCTCCTAAATCTGCCAGAATGGTCACAGAATGGCCACAGTAGTTCCAGCCAAATCAACTGGCTATGTGAGACCTTTGCATTAGGCACCCTGTTTTTCTAATTATTTTTATTATATCCTTTTTCTGGCTGGCAGGGAGAACCTGGTGAACGTGGTGAGCCAGGAGTCCCAGGAGAACCAGTAAGATAAATTTTTCACTTCATTACAGCTGTCAGTCAAATTTTCTAAGAAAATATTTAAAATACTATTAAATCAAGGCTCAGTTTTAAGCCTGTTTTCTTTATTATTCCTCTCAGGGAATGCGAGGACCTGTGGGAGGGAGAGGCTTCCCTGGATCTGAAGGACCTCCAGGTGTACCTGTAAGATACCATACGCTATGTCATTCGCATAATGTTGCATCCTGTTATACTGTATCATTGAGAAAGTGTTTTTCTGTCCTTAACCCAGGGGTCTGATGCACCTTTTTTAATAATGCAGGGGTATTGACTAGAATTAGTAGTATTAGAGTAGGGAATACACTGCTTCTGGAATATAAAAATATAAAGGAGATATTTTCTTCCCTATTTTCAGAGCTACAATTACATTAGAAAATCACAATGCATGGTGATTTACTTTAAAGAGTTAATAATATTGCAAAAACAATCCGCAATTGGTTTGGCACTATTGCAGCAGTGTTTTTGCAAATAAAAAAAATTAATTTAAAATTGGAGCATGATTATAAGTTAGTAGTTGTATTTACTATTTTATTATACTTACCTTCCTTTTTTATCTGCAGGGTAGACCTGGAAAAGATGGAAGTCCCGGACAAGAGGTGAGTATGTCAGAATTATAAAATTTAATTAAATAATTTACATGATCTGTCTTTGTTTTTTTTTTATATAATTTGACTACATTCATACATTTTTGCTGTGTTTTATATATCACAGTGATCGACATAATCAGTTTCCAATTGTCAGATACAACCAATAAGCACAGCAGACAACCTGATATTCATATAATGTGTGAGTGTGTGTTTGTGTGTGCGAGAGAGAGAGATATATATATATATATATATAGAGAGAGAGAGAGAGAGAGAGAGTGTAAGGCAAGATGCTCTAATCTCTGGTATTTTTATTGGGGTGAGGGAACATAAAATGACTTTATATGCGGATGACGTATTAATACAGCTCTCACAACCTCAGACTTCTGTTCCTCGCTTGATTAAACTAATTGCATCGTATGGTGTTTCTCTGGGTACAAAGTTAATTTTGCAAAGTCTGAAGTTATGCCGTTGGGGTCGTTATTGTGGGCTCCAAATATGGCGGAGCCTTTCCCCTCCCTTTGGTCTCCCTCTGGTTTTACCTACCTGGGGGTGTATATAACACCCACATATGTGCAAAAGTCCAACTTCCCTCACCTCCTGGATGCCATTAAGGCAGATCTGGATCGCTGGGCCCCTCTACCTCTTTCCTGGCTGGGTAGGATTGCACTCATTAAAATGAACATTCTGCCTAGACTGTTGTACCCACTGCAAATGATCCCTATTTTATTATATAATAAAGTTATTAAGGTACTAGAAGGCTGGCTGAGCTCCATTATCTGGAACAAAAGGAAGCCCAGACTTAAGATGGATAAGCGCCAAATAGCTGGTTCTGATGGTGGGTTAGATGTAACAAATCTGAGACTTTACCAACTGGCTACACACCTGCGGGTTATAGCAGACTGGTTTAAATCTGATCCAACTTCAATTTGGCTTAATACTGAATCTTCCCAATCAAAGTGTCATATTTTTAACCTATTGTTTGTGACTAATTTTGAGTCTCTCAAGGATCTCTGCACCAACCCCATCACTTTAAGCACAGTCAAAGCCTGGCGGGTTGTTCATACTACAGAGGTCCGGACTCACTTAACATCTTCTCTCACTTCTATCCTAAACTGCCCTGACTTTGTGCCAGGATGTCAGAACCGGGGCTTTGAAGTATGGTATAAACGAGGGCTAACTAAATAAGGAGATCTATTGAAAGACTGGATTTTACAATCCTTTCAGCAGCTACAGCAGCAATATGGTTTACCGAACTGTGAATTTTAGGTTTTTGAACTTTAGGTATTTACAAATTAGACATTTTATCACAAAGGGCACTACCTTATTATCTAACTGTGCCACTTCACCCATTGAAAACGCTTTGTCTTTACATACATTTAAGAAACGCATCAGTGTTTTTTTTTTTTATTAAACTCAACCCTGTCCTCTTTACCCACAAAGCAAGCCTGGGAGAGAGACATGGGTATTTCTATAGATGAGGCTGACTGGCAGGACGTGTGGACTCATGCCATGGATATATCTACGTGTAACCAAACCAAATCCATACAGTTTAAGATTGTGCATCGTATGCATATAACACCTGTCCTTAAAAATAAAATGGACGCTTATGCCTCCCCACTCTGTTTGAAGTGTAAATCCGAAACCAGTGATTATATTCACTGATTATACACACTGGACATGTGTAAAGTTACATTTGTATTGGTCTGATATTATAACTGAACCGTCTGACATTTTCAGTGTTTCAATACCAATGGACACCATGTGCCTTATCCTGGGTTTTCCAGATGCTCATATTACCAACACCAAACACAAGATGTTATTCAGTGTACTGACTTTTGCTGCTAGGAAAAACATCTTGCTTTTTTTGGATTAAGGATGTCGCTCCAACAAAGAAGTCATGGCACAATCTTATAATGGACTGTGTTCCCAGTGAATACATTACATGTATGCTTCACTCTACAGTGGACACTTTCTATAAGGTTTGGGATCCTTACTTAAATTACATTGGTCACACTCTGTCGTCTTCTATATTACGGGGCTTTCCTAACTCTGCCTAGCCGTATAAAGTATGAGGAGAGGGGGATGGATATTTTATATATTATATTAAATTATATCACTATATTATATTGTATACTATGCCCACTACTGTTTTGTTTTTTGTTTTGTTTTTTTATTAATATATTCTATCCATCACAACTTTGCCAAATCCTTTGCCATGTTATGCCTGAGCAGTTGAGTTGTGTTTTGTTGTTTATGAAAAAAATTTATAAATATATTTCAAAATAAATAAAAAGTATGGCACAACAGAAAACCTATTAAGACATAGCCGTCCACCTAAACTGACAGGCAGGGTAGGTGTATTGATCAAAGAAGCAGCCAAGAAGAGGCCCATGGCAACTCTGGAGGAGATGCAGAGATCCACAGCTCTGGAGGAACTATTAGTTGTGCACTCCACACATCTGGACTTTATGGAAATGTGGCAAGACGAAAGCCATTGTTGAAAGAAAGCCATAAGAAGTCCCATTTGCAGTTTGCCACAAGTAATTTGGGGGACACAGCAAACATGTTGAAGAAGGTGCTCTGTTCAGATGAGACCAAAAGTGAATTTTTTTTGTCCTTAATGCAAAATGTTATGTGTGGCATAAAGCTATCACTGCACATCATGCCATCCGCACTGTGAAACATGGTGCTGTCAGCATCATGCTGAGGGAATGCCTTTTGTCAGCAGGGACAGGATAGCTGATCAGAGTTGATGGGAAGAAGGATAGAGCCAAATGGAGGGCAATCTTGAAAGAAAACCTGTTTGAGTCTGCAAGTCTTGAGCCCAGCACAGAGGTTAACCCTTCAGAAGAACCCTAAACATACAGCCAGAGCTACAA
Organism: Neosilurus hyrtlii; assembly: GCA_028564935.1. Classification (NCBI taxonomy): domain Eukaryota; kingdom Metazoa; phylum Chordata; class Actinopteri; order Siluriformes; family Plotosidae; genus Neosilurus; species Neosilurus hyrtlii. Next base: position 14,560 of record JAOUQZ010001677.1, read on the forward strand.
TGAAGTAGTTTATATCAAAGCATATTCATGTGTTAGAATGGCTCAGTCAAAGTCCAGACCTAAATCCAATTGAGAATGTATGGCAAGACTTGAAAATTGCTGTTCACACTCTCCATCCAATCTGACTGAGCTTGAGCTATTTTGCAAAAACGAATGGGCAAACCCAAACTATGCATGGAGGTAAGCCCAACTATCTCTAGCCGGTACCTCTCAACCTCCCACACAAGCTCAGGCTCCTTTCCCCCCAGCGAGGTGACATTCCATGTCCCTATTGCCAGAGGTTTGGTCCCGGGTTTGGGTCGCCGAGGCCCCCCACCACGACTGCTACCCAAACCACATTGCACCAGCCCCTCATAGACCTTCCTGCGTGTGGTGAGCTTACTGGGAGGCGGGCCCACTGCGCCATTTCGGGCTAGGCCCGGCCGGGTACCGTGGGCAAAGACCCGGCCACCAGGCGCTCGCCTGTGAGCCCCAACCCCAGGCCTGGCTCCAGGGTGGGGCCCTGATAACGCCAATCTGGGCAAGGTAACGGTCCTTGATTTTATTTTTTCCATGATGGGCTTCTGAACTGCTCTTAGTCTGGCCCATCACCTAGGACCTGTTTGCCATGGAAGACCCTACCAGGGGCATGATGCCCCCGACAACATAGCTCCTAGGATTATTCAGGCAAACAAACCCCTCCACCACAGTAAGGTGGCAGTTCAAGGAAGAGCTGCCCCTTGAGAGGGGCTGGACCCTCCACTACTCTGGAGTTGCCCAGGGTGAGCGGCGGCAAGCTGGTGTGGGCTTGCTCGTAGCTCCCCAACTCAGCCGCCATGTGTTGGAGTTTACCCCGGTGAACGAGAGGGTCGCTTCCCTGCCCCTTCGGGTTGGGGATAGGTCTCTTACTGTTGTTTGTGCCTACGGGCCGAACAGCAGTAAACAGTACCCGGCCTTCTTGGAATCCCTGGGAGAGGTACTTGACAGTGCTCCGACTGGGGACCATTGTTCTACTGGGGGACTTCAACGCTCACCTGGGTGAGGACAGTGATACCTGGAGGGGCGTGATCGGGAGGAACCGCCTCCCCGATCTGAACCTGAGAGGTGTTTTGTTATTGGACTTCTGTGCTTGTCACAGTATGTCCATAACGAACACCATGTTCAACCATAAGGGTGCCCATAAGTGCACGTGGCACCAGGACACCCTAGGCCTGAGGTCGATGATTGACTTTCTTGTCGTTTCATCTGATCTCCGGCCGCATGTCTTGGACACTCGGGTGAAGAGAGGGGCTGAGCTGTCAACCGATCACCACCTGGTGGTGAGTTGGATCCGCTGGAGGAGGAAGTTGGACAGACCCGGCAGACCCAAATGTATTGTGAGGGTCGTTGGGAACGTCTGGCTGAACCCTATATCAGGAAGGTCTTCAACTCCAACCTCCGGGAGAGCCTTTCCCAGATTCCGAGGGAGGCTGGAGATATTGAGTCCGAGTGGAACATGTTCTCTGCCTCCATTGTCAATGCGGCGGCCCGAAGTTGTGGACTCTGGTGCCTGTCGTGGCGGCAACCCCCGAACCCTGTGGTGGACACTGGAAGTAAGGGATGCTGTCAGGCTGAAGAAGGAGTCCTACCGTGCCATGTTGGCCAGTGGGACTCCTGAAGCAGTTGACGGGTACCGGCAGGCCAAGCAAGCCGCAGCACGGGCTGTCCGGGAGGCAAAAACTCAGGTCTAGGAGGAGTTCGGCGAGACCATGGAGGAGGACTGTTGGTTGGCCTCGAAGAAATTCTGGCAAACTGTCCGGCACCTCAGAAGGGGGAAGCAGTACTCTGCCAACACTGTTT
>JAOUQZ010001803.1:0-16368 GCA_028564935.1 Neosilurus hyrtlii
GCCTCCTGTATCACCTCAAATCACTGCCTGTATCACCGCAAATCGCCTCCTGTATCACTTCAAATCACTGCCTGTATCACCGCAAATCGCCTCCTGTATCGCTGCAAATTGCCTCCTGTATCACCTCAAATCACTGCCTGTATCACCTCAAATCACTGCCTGTATCGCTGCAAATCACTGCTGGTATCACCGCAAATCCCCTCCTGTATCACGGCAAATCGCCTCCTGTATCACCGCAAATCGCCTCCTGTATCACCTTAAATCTCCTCCTGTATCACCTCAAATCGTCTCCTGTATCACCGCAAATCGTCTCCTGTATCGCTGTAAATATCCTCCTGTATCACCGCAAATCGCCTCCTGTATCACCTCAAATCACTGCCTGTATCACCTCAAATCACTGCCTGTATCACCTCAAATCACTGCCTGTATCGCTGCAAATCACTGCTGGTATCACCGCAAATCCCCTCCTGTATCACCGCAAATCGCCTCCTGTATCACCGCAAATCACTGCCTGTATCACCTTAAATCTCCTCCTGTATCACCTCAAATCACTGCCTGTATCACCGCAAATCACCTCCTGTATCACCGCAAATCGCCTCCTGTATCACCGCAAATCGCCTCCTGTATCACCTTAAATCTCCTCCTGTATCACCTCAAATCTCCTCCTGTATCACCGCAAATCGCCTCCTGTATCGCTGTAAATATCCTCCTGTATCACCGCAAATCGCCTCCTGTATCACCTCAAATCGCCTCCTGTATCGCCGCAAATCACTGCCTGTATCACCGCAAATCACTGCTGGTATCACCGCAAATCACCTCCTGTATCACCTCAAATCACCTCCTGTATCACCTCAAATCACCTCCTGTATCACCTCAAATCACCTCCTGTATCACCTCAAATCGTCTCCTGTATCACCTCAAATCGCCTCCTGTATCACCTCAAATCGCCTCCAGTATCAACACAAACGGAGACCATACCTAACACTGACTGTTGTGAATTTAATTTTGGCTTATTCCATTTTGTTTTGTTGTTTTTTTAATGTGTTACACATCTTGACACTTTTGTTTGTTTTTTTAAAGGCAACACGCTAAACAAATTATCCATATCACAAAAATCCAGTTTTGGGTACCAGAATAAAAATTATGTCTAAAATTATGGTCTCCAAGTTTTTCATGACTGTCACTGTCATGACTGTGTACGAATTCAATCAACTGTTAAATAAAAAACTTGGTTAGAGATGCCACAACGTAGGCGGCAGTGCCTTAACCATATGCGTGTTGTAAAGACCACTAGGGCCTCTTCCGTCCTTGTCAAGGGGAGTGCTAACCTTCTCTCCTTTCATACAACACACTAGTAAACGTTCCGCATTACCATATATAAATGCGGTTATGCGAATAACTGTCTGAGTGATGGTAACTTTTATTATTTTAGCTTACCCTCGAAATTGTAACTTATTTCAAGCCATGAAAATAAAATACACTTAACTAACAATATACGCTGAATTATATGTGACATATGCAATAGGTATCTTCGCTTTTTTTTAGCTGGCACAATAAACTATTACTGCCGCGCAATGCATTACTTATTTGAATAGAACGGCTTTTAAGCCAATCACATTGAGGACACGCATGACGTTTCAGGAACGTGTGACGTACTTACGGAAATTCGAAGCCATTATCAAGTGTTGGACACGCTGCCTTTACTGGAGTGTCAGTGAAGTATTGAGACAATCTGAGAGTATGGCTGTGTGATCAGACTGGATTACTATATATATATATATATATATATATATATATATATATATATATATATATATATACTTTAATAGTACGCTTAATTGTTTATTGCTTTATGTTGAAAGTCAAACTATTTACAGAGCATTATAGATATTTAATCCATTTGAAGCAGTTTGTGTGTGTGTGTGTGTGTGTGCGTGTATGCAATAAAAATTAATTATTAGTATAATAATTTTGGATCAAAATCGGTCTGAGACCATCTGGAGTCTGTAACTCATGTTTCCCTTGAGGTCATCAGATCATCAGTACTGTGAATGGACTATGAATCACTGCTCACTAGTAATAAATCTGAGCAGAAAGTGTACTCTCTATAGATTCCAGAATTCATCCCATTCATTCTGTCAGTTACATCATCAGTAAACATCAATGACCTCGTTCAACTGGTAGCCATATCCCATGCACGCTCATGTCCACCATGTTTGACTGATGTTGCATGATTTGGATCACGTTCCTTGTATTCCCTCTCCATTCTCTTCTCCGTCCAACATTACGGTTTCTTCAGTCTAAAGAATGTTGTTTCAAAACTGGGCATCTTTATTACATCTTTATTACATACTGATCGTTGATAAACACAGTGACGTCATGATATCTCTCGGGTGGAGGTGGCACGGTGACATAGTGGTTACACGTCGGCCTCAAAGCAGGAAAGCCCTGGGTTTAAGTCCTAAGCTTTAGCATTTTAATGTGGAGTTTACATGTTCTCCCCAAGCATGCGTGGGTTTCCTCCACGTACCTCAGTTTCCTTGCACAGTCCAAAGACATGCATGCCAGGCTCTTTGGCTGTTCGGCTAACATGATGTGAGTGTGAATGTTCGGCAAATGAGTGAGTGTTTTTATGGTGTTTTATTCTTGCAAGAAACAAATTTTAAATGTTTATGTAAGATTACATATCTTTTAATTGCTTAACTTAAAATATAAGACAATTAAAAGTGTCACATTAAATAGCTTGTGATACTTAACTTTTAATATAATGAAGTGTCACTTTAAAATAAGACTCACATTACAGACAAAATGTCATTCATATTTATTCATTTGCCAAACTGTTTAATCCTACTGGGGTCGAAGGGAGGCTGGAACCTATCTCAGCCATGTCAGGGTACACTATCTGAACAGCTTGCCAGTCAGGGCCAACACACATAACTATTTACACGCACACCTAGGGGCAATTGAGAATAGCCACCTAACCTAAGGTGCATGTCTTTGAACAGTGGGAGGAAACTGGAGTAACTGAGGAAACCCATGCAAGCACTGGGATGAACATGCAAACTCCAAACTGAAACACCCTGAGACTGGGACTTGAACCCTGGACCTTCTTGTTGTGAGGCAGACATACAACCTACCGTGCCGCCACAAACAAAACAAAATGTGCAGTACAAAAATAAAATTCTGTTTGGGATTTTAACTGGGATTATTTTAAAAGTCCAGTTTGAGTCCTAATTAGGGTCGTGAGGACGCTTGCTCTTATTTCAGCCGACTCTGGGCGAAGGCGGGGTATACCCCCGAACAGCTCTCCAGATCGTTGCAAGGCTTCATTTCTTTAATGTGAAATAAATATTTCCATGGGTAAACAGGGCATATCTGGCCATTAAACTGCCTTGATAAGCCTGTTGATTAAAAAACTGAAATTTATGTCACATCTTGATTGCATAATTTTAAACCTATTATGGTGATGATGGCAAACAGAAAAAAAAGAAAGAAAAGAAAAAGTCACTGTCCAAATACTTATGGGCCTGACTGTATGTCTTATATATAAGTCTTATATAGACAGATGATTAATTTTTTCATTGGATCTGCTTTATGGCAGTGGTAAAACAGCTGGTGTCCGGTTCTACAAAAATTACTGGAAGGTGAAAAAGCATAAAGGAAACTTCTCCTAATGACAATGGCAGTAAGTAAATGACGTCTCATTATTAATAACTGGGGGATGAAATATAATTATACCAAAACCCATATTACAAATATTTTACCTTCTGACCCTGGATTTTCTCTTAAACTACTTACTCAACACAGATAATAAAATATTGTTTAAGACAAATCCTGATTCTTAGCACACCGAAATAGTGGACATGGAAATACTTTAACTTTTGTAGTTATAAATCTATTATATATAACAGTTTTCTTCTAAACCCTGTAACTATAGGCAGCATTTAAAAAAATTAATTCCAGGGAAATCTCTGTGTCATATGTTTGACTATTAAGCACCAGGACATACATTTGTGTATTTCCTTTGTGTATTTAATTGGCACATTTAACACAATAAAAAGTATTCAGTTCTCTGAAACACAAGCAACAAACAGAACACAAATTACAATAAAAAGTGCAAAACACAATTTGGAGACATGAAAAAAATTACTTGCTAAGCCGAGCACAGAAAGTACAATTTCAGAATATTTTATTATTAATCCAACGCTTAAAAATATATTTTATTTTTTATTTTCATAGTTCACTCTTATTTATAGATGTATATCTACTAATTTGTAGCCAATGTGGCAGCCAGGTTTGTTGTGTGTGTGTGTGTCTGTGTGTGTGTGTGTGTGTGTGTTTGGAGGGAAACCATTCAGAACAATGAGATGTTTTTGGGTAGAATAAATATTTTTGCTTCATATTTACAGCTCTTCTTATTCTTATTGTAAGTCAGTTCTCATGAAAAATGTATTGTGTAATGAATATATAAACAATAAAAACCTGAACAATTAAGAATTGGGAATTTTTAACAGTAATATAGATTTTGTTTTATAAAGGGATGAAAAACATAATAATATTAATAATAATAATAATAATAATAATAATAATAATAATAATAATAATAATAATAATAATAATAATAATATTAATAATAAAAGCTTTATTTAGCAGAATATAGTCACCTAAAATAATAATAATAATAGTAATAATAATATTAATAGTAATACAATCTCTCCATCAGTATGAAAAAAAATCAAACAAGCAAAATCAATTATGTGCCAGTGTGAGTAGTCAAAGAAAATTCCTGAAACTTAATATTAAACTTGTTCTCCAAAAAAAAAAGGACAATGTCTGTTCTCTTCACAAATCACATATACCACAGTATAAGGCCATGGGCACACAAGGGGTTTGTTTTGCCCGTGACAATAAAGGCCTAGCAGGCTCTGCTGATGAATTTACATGGTTAAACATTCACATCATTATAATCTCTTATAATATTTGTGGTTCCGGCTATACCTGTGAATTCATGTTCTTTTCCACTGACACAATGCTGTTGTTGCTCAAAAGGTCAGTCCTGGACTGCCATCATGTCAGCAAGGAACAGTTCACCCAAAAAAGAAACGTACAATATTATATTAGTGGTGTTACGGTATTCTTGTAGGTAATAACTTAAGAAAAATTACAGACCACAGTTTATCATCATGCATACATTTAACTGCATACCCTTATTTTATCTCTTTCAAAACCCATGGTGCCCTGGGCCACCGTCACCAAGCCCTCTTCAATGCACTTGTGAATATACACAATTATATTTGATCTATGCTTTCCTTTAAAAGGGTGATTTTATGGCTGTGTGTGAATATATTGGCCCAATTACATTACCTGCAATCTGCAATTATGTAAAAAAAAATCTGTCATTATTCTGTTGCCATAGTTAGAATGTGGCATTAGAAGATGCAAACTCCACACAGAAACGTCCTAGCCAAGGACGGGGCTGGAACCCAGGGTCAATCTTATGTCACGTCATCAATCCTAGTCTGTTGGTGTAATGTCTGCTACAAAAATATCATGTCATAAAATACACCATAAACTACATAAACAAGTCCCCAAAAATAAGTGTGTAGAAAGAATTCGTAAAAGTTGGACATGAGTGTATTCTTTACATGTACACTGCAGGACAATATCCTTATAGTACAACCTCAGTTCCAAAAGAGCTGGGACACTGTACAAAATGTATATAAATACAGAATGCAATGAGTTGCAAATCTCATAAATCATACTTTATTCCCTATACAACATTTGATGTTCGGGCCCTCAGACAGCACTGCATTAAAAACAGGCATGATTCTCTTACAGAAATCACAGATTCTCTTACAGTGCATGAGCTCAGGAACACTTCCAGTACTATTAAGTCTGTCAGCCCATTTTGCCATGACATCCACAAATGTAGGTTAAAAGTCTATTATGCAAAAAGGAAGCAATATGTGAAAATAATACTGAAACGCTGCCATTTTCACTGAGCCAAAGCTTATTTAAAATGAACGGAGACAACATGAAAAACCTTTCTTTTTCAGAATTTAAAAAAAATAAAATAAAATAAAATACAATTTTATATATATATATATATATATATTTATTTTTGAAAAACATGGACGCCACATCGTCCAGACTAAGGAGGAGAGGAACCATGGGGCTTGTTATCAGCGCTCAGTTTAAAAGCTTGAATCTCTGCAAATTGTGTTTACCCATAAAATATTACATTTACCCATCATTGCATTCTGTTTTTATTCATGTTGTTTTTAACACAGCACCCCAAATTTTTTAGAATTGGCATTGTAACAGTGCAAAATAAAAGAGGCAGAGTTCAGACACGATGTTTGGGGTAAGAGTGGTAGTGATAACTATTTGAATATTTTGAAGGTTTTTAAAGGGGTGAAATCAATATCACAACCACAAATGTCTGAAGAACAAACTCTAGTAACCTACCATAGGGTGTATTGATATCTGTCACAGTTGCAAAAAAACCAGAGCCACTTCCAGCTACTGTTAAACTTGAGCCAGCATACACCCTGGACTGGTTGCCAATTTATTGCAGGGCTAACAGAGACACACAACCATTCATACACACCTGAGGGCTGGGATATTCAGAGTCACCAGTTGACATGAATGTGCATAAAAATGCTATTGTTGCAGTTGTTTGTCTCAAAGTGGGGATAGTTACTGGCAGAGATTGCACTGCTGAAGTAAACTACTACTAACGACTCCTAAATTTTCACTCAAAATCCAGAAGTTAAACTTGGAAATTATACAAAGAAAATGGTCCATCATACTTGCAGTATCAATTTACAGGTTAGGATGGAAAAAGGAAGGAAAAAAGTTAGTAAAAAAAAAAACGGTTAACTGGAGAACTACATTAGCAATGGCTCTGCCAACTGCTTTGTGTCGGTGGAAAAGAACAGTCTAGCCCTTGTCTGAGCTCCGTTATCCGTCTGTGCATATAATTATATAATATTCCATCAGATCAAAAGGCAAAAATATTGTGAAAATTGGCTCAATAAATCCACAGGTTGAGACTACAAAATAAACTGTTAACAAAATGTAACAATTTAACTTCACATTGTTTACTTATAGCTACTATAGATTGGAATAATTCATTGTTATTATTATTATAATAATCATTATTATTTTCATTATTTTTAACTAATGAGATATTCAGGATATTTCTAATTTGGCTGCAAAAACTGTCAAACTTCTGGTAACTGCCATATACAAGCTACAAATTATATTTTTGCTTCATTTTTTTTGTTACAACTATAACAAAATTAAATAAATCAGTGCAATTGATGTGCAAAAAACAGCTTTGTGTATCATAATATTTAAGAATTTACAAAATCTTAAAATGCACTTGTGTGTAAATTATTGTTTCTGAAACTGACAGCATGTAACACAGGGGCTCATGTTCTTTACAACAGCCTTCTTTGTAGCTCAGTGAATAGCCTTTCATGAATGTCTGTCTACACTTTCATTAGGAAGATTCTCCAAAATGATAATAATCTGCTAAATGTCCAGGGTTTGTACAACTTATGCATCGTTTGATTTCAAAAACAAGTGTGGCTCTACCTGTTGGCATGTTCTGACTGATTCTAAAACTAGCTGCACAACCCATGCCACGAATTTCACTACTTCATACAGAGCTGTGCATTATGGACTTTACTATGTCGAAGGATTCTATTTTTCCAACATTAATGAACAAAAAAATAATAGATTGAGTGGAATAAAAATAAAACACAACAGTCTGATAATTGTTAACCATGAAACTGTAAACGAAAGTAATATTCCTTTACAGAATAATCTTACATAATGTGAAAGGTGGCTATAAAATGTTCTATTTTGAAGTATTTTCAGACTAAGAAAGTACATTCACCCTGCTTTCTTTACTGTCTGCCTTACTTTATCTGATCCACTGTCCTGACTAGTTAACATCCCATAGCAGTAACAGTCAATTGTGAATGAATTAATTGACAATTCCTGATAGCTACACACTGGATAATGAAGTAACATGATATTGTACAGTGTGTGTTATAAAAGAATTCTAAAAAAAAGGAAACAAAAATAAATCTGTTATACAGTGTGTATAGAAAAGAATTACCCCCTTCAAAATACTCACATTTTATTGCTTTGCATCCTGAAATATAGATACAAAGAAAAAACTTTACAGCTGTATTTACTCTGTGCAACTTATAACAGTGAAAAAAATATAAAAACAACAGTTCATGGGGGGAAATAAATAAATAAAAATCAATGAAATGGTTAAGGAATCAATCCCTCTAAAAATACATGTAAACTCAGTCAGGTGTAACTTGTTACCTTCTAAATTGCACACTAAGCTAATTGGCCTCTGTGATCAATTGTTCTGATTGGTTTAGCATAAAAAACAGCTATTTTTTGTAACTGAAAGCAACTATGGGTGTCAAGGCACTGTCAAAACATCTCAGGGATAAAGTTGTGGAGAGGAACAATGTCAGGAGATGAATAAAAAAATTCAAAGGCTTTATTAATCCCTAGGAGCACGGTAAAGTTTTCAATCAAGAAGTCAAAAGCGTTTTGTACTACTTGGCCCCTTACAGATCAGGCTATCCTTCCAAACTTGATGGGAAATTGAGGAGAAAACTGGTCAGAAAGGCCTAATGCGACAGTAAAGCAGTAACAAGAATTATAAGACCATTGTTTGCATTTGACAATTTCACAAATCCTCAAAAAAGAAGGCTTGTATGGGAGGGTTGCATAAAAAAAGGCAAGTCTCAGTTGAGCTTTGCCAAAACTGCACCTTAAAGATTTTGAGGCCAAATGGAAAGAGGTGGTACGGTCAGATAAGACCTAAATCTATTTGGTCTCAATGCCAAATGAAATATCAATAAAGCTTACCATCCGAAGAATATGATACCTAAAAAAAGCATGGAGATGGTAGCAGTTTCTCTGCAGCAGGGACTAGGGGCACACAGCAAAATTGACCACAGTGTGAAAAAGCAGAAAAAGTTGCATGTCATTACGTGTCCAAGTCAGAGCTCAGAATTACTGTTTATCTGTTTAAGGACTTGATGAATGCAACTCACCAACAGTCACTTTCCAATGTGAGCTTGCAAATTGGAAGAATTCAGACTCAGGTCTGTAATAAAATGCCTAAACACAATATTGGTGCTGAAAAGGGTCTCACTTAGGTGAAAAATTACATTTTCAGACACGATTAAAGGATACTGTTTTTCACAACGCTTTGTTTCTGCAGCCTAATGAATGAAGCAACATTGCATTATCCAAGCTTCAACCAACTGTATTACTGAGATGAAGAGAAACACAATTTGTTTAACATTTAAATGTAATGTAGTGTCCGTAACCTTTGCTATTTTTTCAACGATCTTAAGTGTCATGAAACATAATAATACATATTACAGAAAAAGTACACTATAAAGATATTGCAACATGAATTTGACATGGTTACGGACACCACAGCATTTTAATAAAAACACTGTCATTAGTAATTTTGGGATAAAATCTGTAATTTTGAATAAATTTCTTCAATTCAACCAACATTTATTACTGGTTGTGTCTCTATAATATTACAGCAGGTATAGCATCAACACTGTTGATGAAATATGAATGAATTGTATTTAAAATGATTATTTTTCAAGTGAGATAGTATAACAGTGAAAACCTGCCATTTTGGCAGAACATATAAAACCATATCAGCAAAACGACTAATGTTAACAACTTAAAATTTTCAAGGAAGCAAGATTGTCAGAATATATTTTTATGGCAAACTATTTGTCTGGATTAGAAGCATAACATGAAAAAAAAGCTGTTTTGCCCCAAAGCAAAATGTGGTTCCACAAAGTACTGCCACAGGAATGATGCTTGAACCATCACTGTGATTCCTCCAATCCCCCGAACTGTTGCTATTATATTTTTTACTTGGCTGTTATAAATACAGCTTGAATGTTTTTGTGTGTCTTCATTTTAAACTACAATGCAACGAAATATGAATCTTTTTGAAGGGGTGATTCTTTCCTATACCCACTGTACAATGGTGCAAGTGAGCCAATATAACATTTTCCCCAAAGGCTTGATTGTAAAAACACAAAGACTTAAAATAAATATAGAGGTCTATTTGTCTAATCCTACAGATATACATCATTTTGATAGCTGTGTGATACTTGAAAAATACATAAGGTGATGTAAACCATTTGTGTGTTAAATAACACTGAAATGAAAAGCATGGAAAAAGGGTTGTCATGCAGACAGACTGGAAAAGACTAATGAGCTAATGACAATATTAAATCAGAACTAATGTTTTATCTGTGCCCATGTGTACTATATCATATCTAGCTCCATCTCAATATATGCAAATGAATGCAGGGTCATGTTGAACTGAATTACAATTACTGGTGCTAGTGAGCTGCATAGCAAAGAAGCAATATTTTTACATGTAGCCTTATAAAGGGTCAGATTACTCTTATTTCATTTCTGATTGGTTGCATGGGCATGGTTTGGTTACTGTCTGCACTAGAGGCTTTTCAACCCCATGTGCATCTATTTCTTCCAACTTAATTTGTCCATCATCACCATCCTCATTATCTTCCTCCTCCTTCTCCTCCTCCTCATCATCATCATTGTTTTACTCTCTCCATTTTAGTAAAGAGTGGTGTTTTCCTGTATATGCAATCACTCGCCATGTTCCTCCTTCTCTCGGTTAGGAATCTGTAGTTACAAACAGAGGTTCTGTTAGAAAGTAGACACACACATCCATCAGATTAAAATTCACACTGTCTCAAGTTAGTAGGACTGTAATATTTTGATCAGTATGGAATCAAATGATTAACTATAAGATATTCTTCCTGTGTGAGTAAACATAAAATTCTGAAACCATTTAATACTTTACATATTATACATCTAAACCAATCAGTCAGTCTATCACTATGAAGCAGCTAACCTTTGACCCTGTCAGTAAACAGTGACAACCTGACACCCACAGTTTTGTGAAGACTTTCTTTTTTTAATAATTTACCATTTTGGAAAACTTTGCTTGTCAAAAATGTATATTTTGTTCATGCAAAAAGGTAAACATTTTTTTAGGTCTTAGACATTTTTTAGTCCTGATTATATATTATTCCAAATTATGACCTTATATTCTGAAGCCTACAATTCAATTCAGGTGCAGGTACCTTTGGCATTGGTATCAAGAAAGACCTCAATGTAGGATGAGGGAACATAACCCTCCTCTTCCTCATTCCTCCGGACTCGTGTCCAGCCATCTCCTTTATCCTCTTCAATCACAAAAAGCACCTCTCCTTCTGCTAATGCCAGTGTGCCCTCATTATTACCTAAAGAGAAAAACAAAAATATACAGAGAAAGAGAGGAAAAGAAATAAACAAATATATAAGAGAAGAGAATGAGATAAGGGAGGTAGAGAAAGAAAGAAATAGAGGGTAGGAAGTGGAATTGAGGGATGGAAAAAAGGTAGACAGGTGATATGAAATATTTTTGATTTTGATACACTATAATAATCCCTCAAGGGAAATTATTGCCTCTGCATTTAACCCATCCAAAGTGAGCACATGCACATAAACTGTGAGCACATACACATTCGGAGCAGTGGGCTGCCACACAGTGGGGCACCCGAAGAGCAGTGGCGGGTTAAGTGCCTTGCTCAGGGGCCATGAATGTGGAGGAAAGGAAGGTGCAGCTCACTCCCCCAACTCCTGCTGGTTTTGGGAATTGAACCAGTGACCCTTTGGTCCCAAAGCTGCTTCTTTAACCATTAGACCGCAGCTTCCCCCTTGATATCAAGTGGCAAAATATTAGCATCAGTAAGGCTAATTCACATGAATATGGATAATTTGTTAGTAATTACAGCTTAAATAGTACCACACCAAACATATACACTATAAATTAATACACTTCAAAGAAATACCCCAATTAAATGCATACATAACGGTTTTGGACTATTCTTTTCTATTCTATGCTTTTGAGGTGAATGTATCATATTGGTGTTTCAACTGAGAGATTTATTTGTTTACCCGCTGGGTTAATTAGTTAGTTAGTTAGTTATTCATTCATTCATTTACTTATTTACCCCCCCCCCCCCCCAACCCCAATTTTCTCCCCTAATTTAGTCATAGCCAGTTCCCATCCATCAAGTATGGCTTCCCTATCACACCACCACCAACCAGGGAGGGGCATAAGCAAACATGATGATGTCACCCGCATCTTTTATGAATTGCTTGTGCATGCATATTCCGGGGCAGCCTAAAACACTCACAGATGCCCATGGTTTCCTGGAGATCTCTTTGAGTGAAAGTATGCCATCTCTCCATCCCGTGAGATCTCAGCCAATTAACTAACATAATTCAAGCATGGTGTAATCCTTGTAGAACGAAAGTGCAGTGGGTGGCGTAATATTTTTAAGGACCAGATGGACACAGTGAGAACATGGTAAACAAACAGAAGTAAGAGCACACATTTTTGTCTATGGTAAGAAACTAGTGGGGGCATGTAAGATGGAGTGAGAACCTGGCATGGACATAGTAAGGACATAGTATGAACTTGAAAACTGCACTTTTTTATACTGGCCACACCAAAATTTTCAGGATGCAGTGCATTGCAGCACAAAAGGGAGTGATACTAGCTTCTGAAGTTAAAGGTGTACTTACTTTGTCCACAGAAGAACATTGTATGTATTGATATTTTTGTTTAGTAAATAATAAAAACATCGAATTTTCCTTCTGGTTTTGTACATGTTTATTACCTCTATCTGTAGGCACTGTATTTAACAGGGCGCAAGCATGTTTGAGTGTGCTGTCTGTGTTACCTTCAAATGGGTAGAGTGCTTTGCATGTTCCAATAGTAGGCAGCATTTCTTCCTCGGCATCATCAAATTCGTCAAACTCTGGATCAGTCTGAACCTTTGTCTGGACTTCAGAGCTCTGTTCCTCAGTGTAGCTACCATCTGGACTACTCCATCACACACACACACACACACACAGAGAGAGATAGAGAGAGAGAGAGATAGAGAGAGAGAGAGAGAGAGAGAGAGAAAGAGACAACAAGAGAGTAACTATAGCGACAGCACTCCTCAGCATCTAAATTTTTTTTTTAATACATTTAAAAATTTGATATTAACCGACTTACTCCCCCTCTGTGAAAACCCACATCATTCATGTTATATCCCTATCACACATTTGCATTTCAGACTTACGTATGTACAGCATATCAGGATATATGGCAGTAAGAAAGGAACATCACTGCAACGCCACATTTTAAAATTTTTGGATGTGCAACACAATATGCTTGTATGCCAGGATGAGGCTTTTTTAAAAGTCCATGCTTAAAAATCAATAACAGTGTTAATACTTTATATATACATCACATGTATGCCGTAAAAACGAAGCTACGCAGCAGTGAAGCTGCAGGAATTTTGCTTGAACACCTGTTACATTGTGCAAGCACTTGTCGACAATACAGCTGATATAACAATACTGACAAGGAGAGTGTAATCACAAAAAAACATGATAATTTGGTGGCAGGCAATGATCTGAGCAGTGCGTGTATGCGTGTGTCTGTTGAGGCGGACCATGTGGAACACATGAATCCTGACAGAAAACATCTTTAGACTGTGACTTGAGCTGTGTACATGTTGACTGTTCTAAATTAAATGACAATGACCGCAACATACCCAACCCCATTTTATATCCACCTGTGAATGCCGCAGTAACAAAGCAGCAAAGCCATATTTTTGCTGTTTAACTCACACAAAGAATTTTTTTTAAATATGCCGCTCATGTGGTGAGATACGAGAAAGTGTGACAGTAGCATAGGAAACGACTACTGGATCACAAACTATATGTAAATTTGGACAAATGTTACCAGTGTGCCTTTTCTGGGTTACATAATTGGTCCTGAGGGGGGGTCATCACATCATTGCCCCAACCCACCACAGCAAAGCCAAAGACCTTCATCACTTCTTGGGGATTACAATTTTCTAACAGTGCTTTGTTAGGAGTTTCAGTATGGTGGCTAGCACCCCTCACCTTTTTCGTTAAAAAAGGTAGATAAGAAGCTGAATTGGAATCCAGCCGCCACCCATGCTTTCAAGAAATTAAAGAAAACCTTTACCACAGTTCGTCTTTGACTTTCTCTTCTTTTACTCGTCTTTGACTTTCACCTAAACCTTAATTGTTGGGGTTGCTCTTTCACAGCGGATCAAAGAAAAGCTCAGGATGCACCCTTCAGCACCCACCTATGTACTACGTATTCGACTCATTTTCTGGATGCACACATCACCAGCCATCAGTCCCCTTGGTGGGCACTCATGAACAAGAACAATGCACATTGCGTGGCTTAATTCTCAGACTGTGCGTACTTAAAGGTACCACGTACACTGCCTAAAAGGACTGATAATTAACTGGCACCTCCCTCCAGCACCAGCAGCCCCCGGGAGCTTTGCAACATTTATCGACAACTGGACTAATCAGTAAGAACACTGGACCTCATTCAATTCATTCTTAAGTCTCACTTCTACACTTTTCTAGCATTCACTGATATTTTCTTATCTGGGATTTGTTCTTAGCTACAAACAAAATCTATAAACATGAAAGTGCACTCTTACACACATATCGGTGCCAAAGTGATGTTGTGAAATCGCTACCATTTCACTTCTTTTACATTTTTCAGATCCATAATATGATGTCAGAGACTGAATTTATTCATGTATTTATTTATTCTTTCCATTTCTAAATTATTATTTTTGTTATGTTACAAAGCATAATGTAACTAAATATCACTTCATGACTTATCAATTATGTTAATTAAAAACCATGGCTTATTTAATAAATAATAACATCATTTATTGGGCAATGAAAGACGAATTCTTTCAAGACTGCAAGCACAGTAGTACATTTAGTCTTAGTAAAATAAGTTATAGCATGTGCACTTAGAAGAGAACGTATCTCCAAAGCCCAGACAGATTTTTGAGAATTTCTCAGGCTTTAAGCTTAGAAAAGAAGTAAGTTATAATGCTAATTAGAGCAATGACACCGCTTTAAATAGTCGAAAGATAATGAGATTCACCAATCTAAGAACACATCTACAAAGAAATTTGAGGTTTAGGAACACGTCATGAATCTGACTGACATTCTGACGTACCCTGTTCTTAGAAATTTTCTTAAGGACTAACTTAAAAATATATTGATGAATGGAGCCCATTGTTGGACTCCAGGTGGAGGAGTGGGGCCCTGGAATACATGATACATTTGGATAGGTATAGACCTGAGGAATTAAGCTGGACCCCAGCCAAAGATATTCTCAACCTCTCTCTTGATCCAAAGCTAGAATTTTATGAGTTCTTACCAAGAAAAAAATTCTTATCTTTTTGGAAGATGTCTGCTTGTAATAAGATTATTTTACTACTTTAAAAAAATTGGCTTGTTTCTAGGCATGCATTTTGTTTTGACTTTATTTCAAGGTTCTTAAATTAAGAAAGCACAGATAGCTTAATTACTAAAATAAAGAAAGTCAATTTGGTTATGTGCCACAATATTGGGGTGTTTCTCAATTAATCCACCTCAAAATTAGCTGAAAAATCTTACTAAGGCAAATCAAGTTAAAATATCTCAGACAAAGTTGTTTTTCTAAAAGAAAATGCTTGGTAAAATGATTTATCTTTTTAGTCAAAAAAACTAAATTAATTCAAAAGAAATATGACAAATACAGATATAAGCAGGAATGATTGGCCAAATACCCAATCACATGAATGGAGGTAGACATTATGTGTGCTATGGTTATTGGTACCGTGAGAACAGACAGCACGTATAAATTATTAACAGAATTTTTAAAAATATATATTTTGCAAGAACAGTTACCAGATAGGAAAACTCTGGTGAATGCCAGAAAAAAGTGTGATGCAGTATCATACAGACTAGAGATCCTCTGCCCTTCTTTACAACTGAGGCCTCTCTAAGATGCTCTTTTTATGCCCAATCATGTTACTTACCTTAATTAACCAAATGATTTGCTAAATGCTTCTCCAGCTGTTTCTTTGTAGTACCACTTACTTTTCCAGCCTTTTAATTCCTGGTCCCAACTTTTTTGAGACATATTGCTGTCATGAAATTCAAAATGAGCTAAAATTTTTCATAAAATAGTAAAATGTCTCACTTAATGTTTATTATGTTCTATTCATTCATCTTCTGAAGCGCTTATTCCTAATTAGGGTCGCGGGGAGGCTGGTGCCCATCTCAGCCGTCTCTGACCAAGGGTGGGGTACACCCTGGACAGCTCGCCAGGCCATCACAGGGCCATCAGTCACACAACCATTCACACTCACACTCACACCT
>JAOUQZ010001822.1:0-16365 GCA_028564935.1 Neosilurus hyrtlii
CACACACACACACACACACACACACACACACACACACACACACACACACACACACACATATATATATATAAATGGATGTACACACACACATACACACACGAACAAACACACACACACACACATATATATATATATATAAACTGAAATTGAGACCCAAAAAAAACCTCAGGCTTAATAAAAAGCAAACAATCTGACTCAGTCAAGCAGAAAACTTAGTGAAGAAAAACAACCACCAACATTAATGGGAGCACCGAACATGAATTCATTAAACGGATAAAGAAAAACCAACAAGACAGGTGATATACATGAACACAGAAATCAGGGAGTGAAAGACAGTGGAAAAAAATAACTGTTTATAAATATACATTTATAAAAGATATAATAAATTAAATATTATATTATATATAATCAAAATTTATAAAAAACTGTTTATAAATATAATTTATTTATTTTTTTATGTCAACTTAGTGAGTTTTTCCTTGCTACAGTCACCACAGGCTTGTTCATTATTTACTCTTATAACACCAGTCTTGGACACCTATCAATAGAGGTATCTATCGGAAGCGCCACTTTAGGCCGTTCCTAAATCTTCATATTACTGTATTTGAAAAGTACAGACCTCTGTAACCAGGTTTGAAAGTATGCTATGTAACAATCTAGGCCTTCATAAGCATAAACAGATCAAACTTCAGGCAGACAACAGACTACTATGAAATAATTGACCCTGATGGCTGCCAGATGTCCAGGAGTATGCCTGGAACTAAACTCTACCTACAACTCCAGGAGAACTTATAATGGTGGTATATATCTTCATTAGAAATTTGGTTGGGTCTACATCTGACATAGTGGTAGATCTACAAGTACAAAGGACTACCTAAACTCTTAGGATGGTCTATGGTTAAGAAAAAAGAAGAACTTTGAATATGCAAGGTAGTATATCTACAAATAATTATATTAATAATAATAATAATAATAATAATAATAACAATATCAATAATTGAAACTGTGTGGAATGGTGGAATGTAAGAAGACTAGTGTGTAAGGTGGACAAACCCCAGGAGACAGATAAGAAATAAACACTGTACAGATTGTCAGAGCAACATTTGACTTGATCTGAAGGGTGGTAGATTGTGAAAAGAATCTCTCTCAAACCATAAAATAAAAACCAAACAAGAGAAACTTCATTACAGTCCAACTTGATGAGGGCGTCGGCATGTATATACTTATGTCTCTGAATGCATTCTGAATTTGAATGCAAAAAGTGTGGACTGAAAAGGAAAATCACTAAAAGCCAAGAACACAACAGACATGCATGTCAGCTTAAAACTCAAGAGAAGAAGAGACTCAAGAGACTTTTTATGCATGTTGCACCCTGACTACTGCTACTACTACTACACGGTGTATTCCTGCACGCTTAGATTCATACAAGTGCACGGCTCATGTAAACAACGTCTAAGTAATGCATTGACAATTCATGCAGGCTGCTAGCGTGTTGAAATCTGTGTCACAATTGGGTCATAATTCTGTAGGTTGTCGTTATCTGAGAAGAAAAGATGGGCATAAAAAAAAAAAACAATTCAGCATTCTATTTATTTACAGAGGTAACGTCTCTGCACCTGTTGGGACATTGTAGGATGGAGGAGCTGAAGCGATCTCTGTCGATAGTGCTGATTATGTTTAATCCATCACTCCCATGCCAGCTTTAAGTGTCTCTTCCAGCCAAAGTAAGAAAGAAAAGTGGGAGAGCGCCAACCACTTGATGTGCAACACGTACGCTCATGGGAACGCCAACATTTAAAAGAATTTACAAGCGCTATTTGAGCAGCTGTCTACTGCAAAAAAACATGATTAATAAACTGCTTAGAGTTAGCTGTAAAAAATTTATTAAAGCTGTAATGAGCTGTTCAAAACCCACAGCATGAGGACACTAATCTCATGAGACAGTCAGTTTATCCAGCACAGATTTGATACCTTGTATAGGGATTTCAATGTCTCATTCACTCTGCAATATGACTGTGACTTTTAAACACTTTAACAAGTGGTAGGTTACTACAGAGACGAGAGTCTTTACAGCATTGTAGAGTGTTCAGGCAGAACAAGCCAAAAAGATAGAAACACATTTCACCTACATGCAGGTAATGATGATGAGCAGGTAGAGGAATGGCTAACACCTTCACACTTACCTTATACGTCAACGTGTCGGCAAATTTCTTACTGTGAAAAAGGAAAAAAAAGGGGATTAATGACACCTCTGAAAAGTAAGGTGCAAATTAATTATAAAAAGGAATAAGTGAAAGATGAGTAATGACTTGTAATTAAAACTAGCTGATGTTGTTAAAAAAAGGCGGAAAGAGAAGAAAAGACGATAGAGCATGATTTAATGAACTAGTCGAGTGAATCAATCTTCTGTACAGGATATCAAAAAATAGCCGTTCTAAAAAACATCGTAACCTTTAAGCCAGGATGCCTCAAGCGTACGGACGACAAAAGCCAACCCCCATACAAACAGCTTCGGGAAAAATCAACATTTCATTAGTCTCCCTACACAGATTTAGGTCATAGGGAGTGCCTATGCAAAATTTCAGAAAGCTATCATGCATATGAGCCAAGCAATGGCCCAGACAAACTTTATATGTTTAAGGTCACTGTGCCAAGGTCATAGGTCACATATGCAAATTAGCCACCCACGCACAGGTTTAGGTCATAAGGAGTGTCTACGCAAAAGTTCAGAAATATATACATATGAGTGGAACGATGGCCCGGACAAACTTTATATGTTTAAGGTCACTGTGCCAAGGTCAAAGGTCACATATGCAAATTAGCTACCCCACACACAGGTTCAGGTCATAGGGAGTGCCTATGCAAAAACTTCAGAAAGCTGGCGTGTGCACGAGCCAAGCAATGGCACGGACAAAGTCCACCTGCCAAGCCAATGACAAATCCCCTCCAGCCATAACTGGCTGAGGGGTAAAAACAGACAGTATTAAAGCCTTGATAAGACAAAATACTGAAAATAAGTACAAATGGGAAAGGAACTGTGATGTTTTTTTTTTTTAAACAGGAACCATTTATCTTGAAATACCAGGACATAACCTTAAAAAAACTCCAGAGATTCATAGAGGAACAAAAACAACTTTTTTATTTGCTGTCATTATCACCAGCTTTCATGGTAGGGGCAAAACCTCACTTTGCACCATATTGATCATTCTTACCCACACATTTATCATCTTAAACTAATACATCTACAGACCTTCACATAAATCTTACTAAATACTAAACTCTCTAAGGAAATAAAGGCTAAAGGTAGAAGCTAAGAGGGGTATTTGGTTTATCTCGCTAGGGATATTCCTAAGAGCTGTAAGTAGAAACCCATAACAGAGCGTTTATCTGTGTGAAAAAAGTTAATAAAATGCCTTTAGGAAGCCAAGAACTCTTAACTTAAGAACACTTCAGGAACTATTTCTTCTGCCTTACACTTTCAAGTCATTGTGGTAACTTTGCAATTTTGAGAAAATGGCATATTTTTAAAAACAATTATAATAACAAATAAATAGATGACAATAATAATAATCATCATCAGCGTCCACATAAAGGTACTGTCTATTTGGAAAAATTTCAACTTATTCGGCTCATGCTACACATCTAAGGTTTGTTCATTTCTTTTTATTCTTTTAGGATATATTCCCCCCATTTTCTTCCCTAATTTTAGTTGTATCCAATCCCCAGCTGTCAAGATTTGCCTACCTATCACATACGACCGCCACCAATCAGGGAAGGGCGTAAGAATGCTCTTTTACAAACTGCTGTACATGCACATTCGCATGTGGCCTAACACACTTGGAGGGAAAGCTCTATCTGCCCTTTTGTACAAATGAGCTCATCTGCTGATGACTGGCTGGTGATTGATGTAAGCAACAGGGAGGGGAGTGTATGCCTCCCTCGTGTGAGAGCTCGGCCATTTAGCTCCCATGGACTCCCTTCACGGATGGCTGCAGCATCAACCTGGGACCAAACCTGCGATTTCCCAGTCGAGTTGCACACCTTGTCGATGCGAAAATTCAGTCAAGTCTAAGCCAACACTTTTTGTCAAATTGCATATATATCATGATCTGCTAGGTTTCCATTCTGTGTGCTGAAAAAAAGCAAAAACACCCCCTGTTACTGATTGGCTTGAGGGAAAATAGGGGTGTCATTATCAGTGTCTTTGTCTTAGCAATGCTGAATTTGCACTGATGAATTGGAGTAAATTTTCACCAAAATCTAATGGAGTGATACTTGGACCCCTTCTCCATCCCTCCAAAAAGAATGATCAAAATCGGTTCACAACTCTTTGCACAAAGTTGCTAACAAACAAGCGGACACCCAAAGAAACACCAACAGTGATGGATTTAACAATAATAATATCTGGGGCTAGTAAAAAGGTATTGATCTTATAGCCACAAATATATTCACAAAGTATGGTTAAATATTTTATTATTTGTCGTCACTATCCAATCGTTTTAGCTGCCTTTCAATGCCAGTGTAAACAAGACATTTTATGTAACTGGACCTTCAGGAATTCCTGCCTGATACGGCAGTATTGTCTTGTGTTTGCTTGTATCTGTCTGTACGACTGGATGGTATAACAAGCCAATTTTGCTTACAGGATTATTAAAGTACGAGTTTTTGTGTGACGTAATCCATTCTCATATACAACACCAAACACCTCAAACGTTTGAGAAGGACTCATCCTGTAGCTGTCACTCAGAAGTACAGGAACGCTCGGCATGGTGCTGTTTTCAGTACTGCACATTAACGTGAAAAACGGAAACACCTCAAACCCCACGGCCTGCCCGACAGGCGTACTGTAAAATAACAGTCTGGCACCATGCATGTCAGTCATCATGTTACACAAACACTATTGCCAGAAACCAGATTAACATGGCGCTGTCCCGGCAACGGCTCAGGCATGAGGGCAAAACAACACAGTTCGGCTTCTCGTGCTGATAATCATGGCCCGTGGAGAAAAATCGCTTAGAGTAATTCAATTGCAGGTGATTTACCCAGCATACAAAGTGAATTCACTTCTAGCCGAGAATGAAACGCATGCCAAATGCTAAACTTGTTTTTTGTTTGTTTGTTGTTTTTAAATCAGGTACTGCTGCTAGAGTGCTGGAGAAAATGAAGAGAAAGGACATCTAATAAAACTTAATACCATGCAAGAACACGGTGAAGCCGACACTTCATATATGACTAGGAGGGAAAAAAGTAAACACGCCCACACTATTTACTAACCTCCTTGGGAAGCTGAACTTGAGGGTATTCTGGATGAAGCCGTAACAGCAAGGACTGATCACGAATCCGGCTCTTGCCTGAACGCAGCGATCTAGAACCATGTCTGTCGCCACACCACATGCGTGTAGAGCCACCTGCATTTCATAAAACACAAATTATACTGTATACATACAACCACTTTGACCATCATTACATGCCCAGACTTTATAAACTGGATCAGAGCTTATTTCTTGCTGCTATTTTTCACCATTTTTACCATTAATGCAGCTAAAGCCGCCTTCACATAACGAAATAAGGAAACGAAAACGAACAACTGAATAAGGGGTGGGTTATGGGAGGAGGGTGGGAAGCAGATGCCCCAGAAGCAGCAGCCATCCCTCAGGCAAACATACAAGGCTCCATCCCAGTCTCCCAGTCCCAATTTATCATCAATTTCTGACAGAAACATGGCTCCTAGTCCTTCCAGTGTCTCAACTTCCTCAATGTCCTCAACAGTACCATCAGGAAAGCCCAAGAAGCCCAGGGCCATGAAGAAAGAATTCAAGCTCAGGAGTGTGGATGATGAGCAAGAAGTTCGCTAAGAAATGAATTCGCTTTGGGTGGACGAATGAGGCCGTACCGGTAACTAGTCGCAATCTTACTTTAGACAAACACGACGTTCCTATAGCGCATACAGAACTTTCTCGCTGGGCACAGGATGCTCGCTGGCATATGTCGAAAACTTTTAAGCATGCACAAAGATTTGCAGAGAATCGCACAAACAGCAACATACAGGAACTTATTAAAATGGGGAAAAAAATTAATCCAAACAAAATTCATATGAACTTCAGTGTATGGCAGCGAATGCCAAAAATTGTCCACATGCTAGCATACGCTGGGCCAATTCGTCATAGTGTGCAGGCAGCTTAATAGAAAATCTTTCAGCTGAATTTCTTTGTAAATATACAGTACACAGATAAAGACGAAGATATTTTCATTTGTTTTTTAACTCGGCTAATTTCAACTCTTCCTCATCCTTACCATATAATCCATCAAATGACTCTTCTGTTGTCTTGGCTAGTTATCACTCTTTTGTGTATTTATAATATTTTTCGCTCCACAATTGTTACACCACAGCCCTGGAGAAATAATATTTCATTTCTACGTACGTATGTAGACTATATGGACAAAAGTTTATGGACACTTGATCATCAGACCCATATGCAGCTTCTTCCCAAAGTTGGCGCCACTGAGTTGAAAGCACACATCTGTGCAGAATGTCTTTGTCTGCTGTTGGGGTACAATTTCCCTTTACTAGAACTCAGAGACCTAAACCTGTTCTAACATGATGGTCCACCTGCACACACAGTGAGCTCCATGAACACATGCCTTGCCCAAGGTTGTAGTGGGAGAATGTGTCGCTTGTACAGAGCACTAACCTCAACCCCACAAACACGTCTGGGATGAAAAAGAATGCCAACTGCCCCAGGTGTCCCTGCCTGACATCAGTGCCTGACCTTAACAATGCTCTTGTGGATGAATGATCACAAATCCCCACAGCCACATTCCAAAATCTAGTAGAGACGTTTTATGGAGGAATGTCAGTAAAATGCCCTTGACATGTTTATGAGTTTTTTACAGACATGTTCTTCACCCTACAACAACAGCTGCCTTTAATCAAGCAATACTTTAGAAATCCATTAGAATATGAGAACAGGAATAATAATGATAATAACAATAATAATAATTATTATTATAATAATTATTATTATTACCATTATTATTATTATTATTATTATATGTACTTAAGTAGGTCTTGTCCATGGCATAATAATAAACAAACCACAGATGTGCAGCAAATCTAAAAAGTGTAGCATGCATCTGATTGGCTATATGGCGGGTATCACTCCGAAGTTTCATTTGATAAAATCGTAATCACAGTTATAACAAAATATTAAATTTACTATGGCAGATACTGTAAAACAATTAACTCCATAGTCACATCACCTTTGTTAAAATTTATTTGAATTGAGTTTTAATTCTTTTATTATTAAATATCTTGAATGCATGTAAAGCAAGTGAGACAATTAAGCATGCTAACATTTATATATCCTATTTTCAGATAATGGATTGAACAATGATTCGTGATATCTTCATAGCTTTGTATTTTTTTTTAGAACCTTACTCTGCTTTAAATTTCTACACATCCCTGACCCATCTGGTGTGTTATAAGGCTTTATGATGCCGTTTGTTAACTAATGTTCTCTAACAATCCTCAGAGGCCTTCACAGAAGAGCTGTATTTATACTGAGATAAAATTTCACACAGGTGGAATCTATTTGCTAATTAAGTGACTTCTGAAGGCAGGTAGTGCCATATAACACACATACTGTATGTTCAATAGACCAGGGGTTTCCAAACCAGCTGACCTCCTTCCTTGTACCCAACACGCAAGATATAACCAATTAGTTAATTAACAGCTCTACGTGACTAGAAGTTGGGGGTAGACATTAAAATGTGTAGGACAGAGCGACCGCCAGGACCAAGGCTGGGAACTCCTGTACTAGACAATGAAGTTTTACCAACAATCAATGCCAAGACAGCAATTTAAAGAAACAGAAATAAAAAACAGCCTCCTGCAGTTGATTTGCTCAACCCATAATTCCAAACACTTGGAGTGGAGTGCAAACTAGTGAAGTGTGCTCATTGATGTGTTTGTAGTTTGAGCACGAACACGCAAGTCCTCGAAGGCAACAGTGTACCAGAGCATGACAGCAGAGGACTCTGTGCACATTAGCTGCAAACTTATAAAATGCTTAAAGGAAAACTGAATAAAAGCCAATGACGCCCTACAGGATGAGTAGAAGATGGACAAGCATTCATCACATCTTTTTCCTCTACAGAAATGTGACTAAGCGCAGATGAGGACCAAAGTGACCTAATCTTTAAAATCTAATCTACAATTTAAAAAAATATATATCTAACCACCTGTGATGGCCTGGCAAGCTGTCCAGGGTGTACTCTGCCCTCGCCTCGAGTCGGCTGAGATGGGCGCCAGCCTCCCCGCGACCCTAATTAGGATTAAGCGGTTCAGAAAATGACATGACATATCTAACCACATCGCCCAATAGTGGTGTTCCCTCTACCAGCATGCTGTAGCTGCCCAAATTAGTTTTACTGATAATTTTCTACAAAACCAAACATTTCAAAACTGACTATCTAACAAATAAATATTAACGTTTAAGGGCTATGTTCATAGGGCACTGATGGTCTGATGAGCTGTTCAGGGTGTAACCCCGGATTCACAGAGTGTCGGGCTCCATCCTCCCTGTGACCCTAATGCGGTTAAAAGGTTTCCGTCCACAGTCCAAAGGCATGCACATTTGGTCAAATATAAATTGCTCATAGTATTAAATGTGAGTGTGAATGGTTAGTTGTGTCTGTGTTAGCCCTGCAATAGGCCCGTGACCTATCCAGGGTGTACCCTGCCTCTCTCTCCAGCTTCCCCAGCAACCTTAAAGGAAAAGTAGTATAGGTAATAAGATGAATGTTTATAAGTTTCATAACACCTACATAAGCTTTCTGACTATCTGATATAAACCGAATAACACTTAAGTGAAATGCGCAATAACAACATTCTCATAAGCATTTCTTGAACATCTGATAGAAACTGGAAGACATTTATACATATAGGCAGTGTTTATCGAGCTATATAAAACATAGATAAGCCCTTCATGACATTTGTATGAACTACTTCTAAACATTATTTAAGGGTAGTGATCATAGTGCATGCTCGTAACATCCCGACCATCCGACATTACAGCTTACTGAAAGACATGGTCTACGAGGCACATAAGCCCATCAGGTATGAACTGTACGACACCCTACCTAAGAAAAAGGTTCATAGGGCTACATAAAACATACATAAGCCCCTCATGAACACCTGATTAACTGCATAATACTTTATTTAATGGCAATGCTAATAAAGCTATATAACGCGTATGTTCTGACCATCTGACATAACAGTTTACTAGAACTACGCTTATATGGATATAAAACCCCTACATAAGAACTTCTTTACCACTGGACATAGCGATTACGCGTTAGGATACATAACACCTGTATATGTTTATATACTCTGCATAGGCTCAATCTTTACCACATAAAGGCACACAAACCTGTCCACAGACCCTTCTCTCCTTGTGTGAAATTATAATATTGTCATTTTGAAATCACATGACCTTGCAATCAATCAATCAATATCCCTTCATTGCAACTCTTTGAAGACGAGCATCCTTATAACACATTACACCTCAGGTCTGATGGCTTGCTAGTACACTACATCTTAAATATATTTAGCTCTGGTGCTAAATAACAACAACAACACCAACAACAACAACATGAGTACGTGCCCTCTTACAGTCCTGATTCATCCAAGAAAAACTGAATTATAAAAAAACAAAACATCTCTGCAATCTACTGATGGATTAAAGTAATGCACAGTGTGGTTCAAAGCTCCTGTAATAATAGACACTCTGATAACGGAGTAAAAGAAGATTTTTAATAAGAGCAGGACAGCTCATCAAGCTACTTACTGCTACTTAATTACCTGAACTTCACGCAGGAATCAACTAACAAAGGATCAACACAGTGTTCATTTTTAAACGAACTCAAAACCTTTTATAAAAAAGAAAGAAAGAAAAAAGGCATAATTAAATAAAGACAAGCTGCTCTGCCAGATCTGAGAAATGCTGTCATGCTTCTTGGTATAGCAAAACAGACATCTTATACAGCTAACTGCATTTCTTCTCCCAAAGTAGGCATCCAAATTCCCCATCTGACACCCCCCCCCCCCCCCCCCCCCCCCCCCCCACCACCCTCTCCAAGGACACTAATACAAAATATTTAATTTGGAGTCCTACACTAAAGCAGAATAAAATCGATATAATTTAAAAGTTCTATAGAAGCCAAGGGAAAAGAAAAGATCTTTGATGAGGCCTGCGCTAAGCAGTGATCGCGCATCGTCACAAATCAATTATTTGCAGATGAGAAGATAATAAAGGATAAGGCTCTTGTTCAGACCTCTATCTACTTTTTTAGCTTCATCTGTATTACTGTTTAGAATTTTGGACTTTCTCAGTTTTTGATACAAGTGAAACTGAATGCAACTTCAAAACCCTTTCATTTTAATAATGAAGTCAATCAACAATTCTGTAAATCTATGCCTCAGAGTTAAGCCTGTTTTGTAATGAATTAAAAATGAAAAAAATTTTTGCTATGTTTAAAAAATTTGATTTCATCCTTGATTTTCATGTCTCTACCCAGTGCAATACAAAGAGTAACCGGATTGTTACCCATGTTCACTTTAAATCCACTTGTTTTCCATGTGCATGCTTGTACAAATGAATATCTCTGACTTTGGGAGGTCTCAAAGATAAAATGGTCGATCGGCTCAGTCCTGCTGTCATGCAGGCCGAGGATACTACGAGAAAAAAAAAAAAGAAAAGATGGAGAAGGTTATTAGGAGCAATCTGAAATCGATTATAACAAAATGGGAAAACCCAGACACGACCAAGTGCTCAGGCAAGAAAAGCAATTGTCATGAAAGTGTCCAAGAGTCCAGCAACAACACTTAAAGTGTTACAGTAGTCGCTGGATGAAATAGGAGAACCTGTGCAGATCTTCTTTACTGATCCGGTTGCTATAGTCAATTCACGTTAGAAAGTTTAGACCTTTTTTTTTTTTTTTTTTTTTTTTTAGAAAAAATATGTTTAAGTCTGTTAAAAATAAAATCAAGCATATCAAGATACAGCCAAAGCAAATTTTTACTGCAAACCCAATACAGACAACCTCATATGAAGAATGGTCATGGTAGCAGCATGCTCTAGAAAATAAATCCTGCTAATAGAGTTGTGTATTTACTATTTATGCAGTTTTTAGAAAAAAAAAAAAAACGCCTTTCTGAATCTGATGTTGCAAGACAGCAAAAAAGTTAAATGATCACCGGGGGATACTTTCCAATCCCCTGGGATTTTCATGCACAACAGACTTGAGAGTATACACCAAATCAGAACAGGCTGTAAAAATGTTTTATGCATCTAAAGAGTAAAACCTTATTTTGGCTTCTGCTGTTGTAGCACACTCGCCTTAAGGGTTGACATATTGTGCATTCACAAAACAGTAGTTATCTGAGATCCTGTAGCTGTCCTGTCACTCAAAACAGTCAGGCCGTTCTCCTCTGACCTTTCACATCAGCAAGACATTTCAGTCTCAAAAACAATACTCGCTAGGTGTTTTTTGTACTAGTCTTTGTAAACTCTAGAGAATGCAGTTTCCAAAATTTTAAAAGATTAGCGGTTTGTCAAACACTTAAACTAGGCTGTCTTAGCACCAACAACCATGCCAAGGTCACAATTCTCCTCTTTCAGATCAGATCAGTTGTGCTGCCCATGAATACCAAGGAAGTGCTTGTAAAGCTATGAGAAAGGAACAATGGAGAAGGTTAGTAAAACAGCAGCAAATTTTTTAAACTTCTTAGAAGTGCTGTGAAATCCATTAAAATAAAGTGAGGGGAATAACAGACAGTGCCAAAATCAGGCCAAGCCCAGTCCTTGGACAAAGAAGGTGTCAGAGAGGTGTCCAAATGTTGAGCTACAATAGTGAATGGGGTTAATACAGAGCTGACCAGCTGAAATAGGAGAACCTGTGAACCTGTGAAGACCCCATCAATATCATCAGCTCTTCACAAGTGCAGCCTCTATGGCAGAGTGGCCAGAAAGAAACCACTCCTGTGAAAGAGCATGTTAGAAAATCTAAAAGTTTTTAGGAAAAGACTTTATGCTTTGTTAAAACTAAAGCTAAGTTATTTGCTATAAAGTTAAAGCAAAATGTTTGGTGCTATCCAAATGCAGCACAACCAGGATTAAACTTGGTAATAATAGAATCATGAAGAAAATAACCAGGTACCATCTGATACAATATTATCACGATACTTGTGAGCCAATCTGTATTGGGATTCTGTAAGTATCATGATTTTATAACTCGATTATCGATTCAATTTTACATTTTATATATATATATAAAAAAAAAACTCTAAAGCTTTAAACATGGAAAGCTTTATTTAAGAGCCATACAACTGAATTTAACATTAATAATTAAATGTATGTATATATATTGTTTATTTTATTATTTTTTTTTTTTTAATGGATTTTTAGAACAGGTGTTTCAGCAAATAAATCACAGCACAAAACAATTGCAATACAGTAGCTAAATCAAACACCCCCACCGCCTATTTCTACGGTATTGTTACCATAATTAGGTGGCAGGATGGCATAGTGGTTAGCACTTCCACCTCACAGCAAGAAGGTCCTGGGTTTGAGTCCTGGCCTCAGGAGTTTCTGTGTGGAGTTTGCATGTTCTACACATGGATTTACTCTGGGTTGACTGCTTGTTCAGCTATAAATAAATGTTTACCAGCACCGTCACCTGCCCTTAGACTTCCCATACAAATTTAAGGCAAATTTTTTTTCTTTTTGTTCTTTTCTCTACACAGGAAGCAGGTCAAAATGATTGCTTTTGGTAAACACATATACTATGGATGTGGAACACTGACATTAGGTTGAAAAATGCTGAAACGTTCCTTTAACAACCCGGAGTTTAGATTAGATTTCGCCTCCCTTGTAAGTGGATTTCAACAGCAGCATCTGCTGAATGAATAAATGTAAGCGTAAAGGTCTTCAGTCACTGCCACCGAACCACGACATAGCCACGACAAATTAAGTCTGCACCAGTCATCAGCCCCAGAGTGTTTTCCCTCCAGTACATCACTCCTGCGTTGTTTACTCTCATCTTTACACAAGCCTGGGGCCGAAAGAAAAAATTTATGTATGATTGTCAGGAAAAATCGTAGGGACTAGTTTTCACACCTCAAATCCCAGTTGAGGTTGTAAGTAACCGTCTCTGCCTGGCTTCTGTGGTAGACTTTAAACCGACAGGCCAGTGAGAACATAACCATGCACAGCTAGTGGATATCCTGCAGTATGATGTTATTCCAAGTGCAGATCATCTGGATTCTGATACAATTTAATTGCATAAGCGACACTCTAACATAGTCTGATCTAACCAAGCCTGAAACCTGAACTCTGGTTCCAAACTAAATATCAAAATCAGAAGAAAAAAAACATCAGCAAGGAATTAGAACTGGGAGGCGAAATCGCAATAACAAGGATTTAATTTACTTTCAACAAAAAGTCAGGATTAGATTTGCTGGAGTGTATCCGAGGAATACCGAGTGCAAGATGGGAATTCAGCCAACTTGCACACACTCATTGACACCTAGGAGCAATTTAGCATTAGAAGATTACCCACTGTTTTTGGGAGGAGGGAGAAAACCAGAGAACCCAGATGAAGCCCATGTAAGAGCATGCAAAATGCAAGACATTTCGTCACATGAGCTCAGGAAATAAAAGAAGCAGAGGAGAGGAATTAAAAAAATATTAGAACCGTGTAGTAAGATTGCAAAAATAATTATTCACATCCTGCATGAGACAACCAGAGAAAAAACAGACATGGATACAGTATATGAGGCAGCTTTTCCAGTAGAGTTCTGCCAAGGCTACAAATAAGATGATGCAAACTTCCTGTGCGGAGGTGAGAGACAGGCAATTTACCAGGCTAAAGAAACAGCACATGGTTTAGACTGAAGGCCAAGTGGAGCAGGTCTCCATGGAGCACAGCAATAGCTGAAACGCCTCATTAGGGCAATGAGCACACAAAAGAAAGGCAGACGTTCAACAAAACACCAAAAGCAAAGCCACACGGTGCCGCTCAAGCGAGGGCTATGTTACGTAACTCAATGAAAAGATCAACTCTGCAGAAGAAATGAGCCATTCAACCCCAAGGTGGATTACACCAACAAACCTGTGTGGTCTGGGAATTCAACACCTTGATATCGTCAAATGTGTGTCACATTCCCAGGCCAATTCAACAATTTCAAGGCAAATCAAGATCACCATTTAGATCTATAAAGAACTCTTCATGGTGGTTGCAGAGCCCTCATTACTTACAATAACAATCTGTGCTAATGGGTTATATAACTTCCAAGAATCTCATCAACAGACATGTAGTAAAACCTTAATGCAATGCCTAATGGGCCTTTCACTTGGATAATAGGCGGAAAAAAAAAAAATCACTATATGGCCTTGCCAGGGTTCCTTTGACTGCTTTATTGTATTGTATTTTTTCTGAAAGAAGTCCCTGACTCCTCCTCCTTTTCCACAAACGTTCCTTCTACTTTGTATTCAGTTTCTTCCCGACATCACTCTTCTCCTTCTCATCTCTGCTCTGCAAATCAACATCATCTCCCCTCCTCATTCTTATCTTCATTCACCTGCTGCTCTATGTCTTTGTCTTCATCCTTCTCCTCTTCGTCATTCTGATAAGCCTGCCACTGTCATCCACTGCATCCTAATTCTCTTTCCTCTTGTTCTTTTTCATTCCATCCCTATTCCTCATACCTCTGTGACTCATACTTATCGTTCTCCTTCACCGCCTCATCTTCATCATCACAACCAAAATCATCCAGTTCTTTCTTCAACTGCAACATTAGGCAGGATACAACTGAGCAGTTACGGGATGAGGTTCTTACCCGAGGAAATAAAAATCAAGGAATTTTGGAAGGGCTGCAATTTGGCATCGCAAACCATGTCCTAGCCCAAAGCCGTAACCACTATGATTCTTCTGCCTATCCTTACCTTCCTTCTCCTTGTTCTCCACTTCATCATCAATCTTTTTTTTCTAATCCAGACCACACTGTAATACATCCCTTGCTTGATTAAACCCGTTAATCCATCATATTTTTTTCATTTAAGAGACTATGAAGATTAACATTTTAAAAGCAACACTTAGGATGAAGGCTTCTTAATTTAGAGATAATAACGCTTTTTTGAGTGCTAGGGTTGTGGGAGTGCTAACAGAACTGTGGATAGGAAGCTGATAGTTGCATTCTCGCAGCATATGGCATTTGATAAAGCACAAAGCCAAGAACCAATGAAACCATTCGCACCATTGACAGGGTGGAAAAAAAACTGCGGTGACTTATTTCTGTTTAAGGGCTAGCAAACAAAAGCAGCACCAAAACTACACATTCCTGACTTAAAAAAAAATGAAGCTGGAGGTTTAAATGGTTCACCCGAGGAAGATACGGAGAGACTGTCAACTTCGATTGGCAGTTAATAAGAAACAACACTTAAATGACTAAACTTAAAGCATGGATATAATGATTAATCTGATTTCATTTCATTCCATTGGCTGCAAATGTGACTCTAATAAATAATATATTTAAGGAGAATGTAAATGTGTTAGAATATATCCACTCAGATATAAACAGCTCCTCTGCGTTACTGAACAGAAGGTCAGGGATTTGAGCCACAGCACTGCCAAGCTGTCAACGTTGGGCCCTTGAGCGAGACCCTTAACTCTCCCTTCTCCGAGGTACTAAATCATTCCTGACCCTGCACTCTGACCCCAACTCCCTAACAAACTAGGATACGCCAAGAAATGAATTTTGATGTGTTGTAATTTATTTGTGACAAACAACATAGCTTTTTTTTCTTCCTAAACGCAAAAGATATGAATCAACTTGCGTTTCCAGATTCTGAATATAGACAAGAACTTTTAATTTGAATATTACTGATACCTTTATTTTATCTTTTGTTTATTATCCAGTGTACATGCAAAAGATGCACTTAATCACCAACATCTCTCTTGACCAATGAAAAACCAAGCCTGTGTGGCTTGTCTGAAGCCTGTAGATTGAAAAGGCATGTTCACTGGATCCTCACTCACCCCTACTTGGAAGCTCCCTAAGAAGTAGTCGAGGTTCGCCTGAATGAATCTGATGTTCTGAAGGCCGAGCTGTAAGCTTCTGTCTCTCGCTCTAACCAGAGACTCTTCTTTGTTTTCTATAAGGATAATCTTAAAATAAAAAAAAAATTATAATAATTTTACATACAAATAATAATTATATATATATATATGTGTGTGTGTGTGTGTGTATATGTATATATATATATATATATATATATATATATATATATATATATATATATATAT
>JAOUQZ010001832.1:0-16363 GCA_028564935.1 Neosilurus hyrtlii
GTATTCCTTCCACCTCCTGACAACATCCCCAGTTGAGGTGAGCAGCTCCCCACTTCCACTGTAAACAGTATTTGTGGAGAACTGCTTCCCCCTCCTGAGGCACCAGATGATGATCCAGAACTTTTTCCAGGTCCTCATCGAACCCCTCCCAGACCTGAGATTTTGCATTAACGCTAGCCTGGGCTACAGCATGTTTGGCCTGCCAGTACCTGTCTTCAGCCTCGGGAGTCCCACAGACCTAAAAGACCCGATAGGCCTCCTTCTTCAGCTGGATGGCCCCCCCTTACTGCAGGTGTCCACCACCAGGTCCGGGGGTTACCGCCACGACAGGCGCCTATGACCTTCCGGCCACAGCTATGGACTGCAACTTCAATAATGGAGGCATGAAACATGGTCAATTCGGATTCCAAGTCCCACTGCCTTCTTTGGAATGTGGATGTAGCTCTGCCGGAGGTGGGAGTTAAAGGCCCTTCTGACAGGAGACTCTGCCAAACGTTCCCAACAGACTCTAACTATATGCTTGGGCCTGCCAGGTCTGGAGGGCAGCCTCCCCTGCCATTGGAGCCAGCTCACCACCAGGTGGTGATCGCTTGACAGCTCCGCTCCTCTCTTCACCCAAGTGTCCAGAACATGCGGGCGCAAGTACGATGACACAACAACGATCAAGTTGACAAGTTGATCATCAAACTGCGGCTTTGGGTGTCCTGGTGCCAAGTGCACTTATGGACACCCTTATGTTCGAACATGGTGTTCATGATGGACAAACGTGATGAGCACAGAAGTCCAACAACAGAACACCATTCGAGTTCAAATCGAAGAGGACGTACCTACCAATCACACCCTTTCAGGTCATGCTGTCATTGCCCACATGGGCGTTGAAGTCTCCCAGGATGACGAGGGAGTCCCCAGGGGGAGCGACCTTTAGCACACCCCCTAAAGACTCCAAAAAGGGTGGGTATGCTGAACTGTCATTAGGTGCATAAGCACAAACAACAGTCAGAAGCCGTCACCCCACCCAAAGGCGGAGGGAAGCTACCCTTTCGTCAACCAGGGAGAACTCCAACATGTAGGCACTGAGATGGGGGTAACAAGGATGCCCACCCCAGCTCACCGCTTCTCCCCATGAGCCACTCCAAAATGCAATAAGGTCCAGCCCCTCTCGAGATGGGTGGTTCCAGAGCTCAAGCTATGTGTTGAGGTGAGTCAGACTATATATAGTCAGCTCCTTCCTCACCAGAGAGGTGACATTCCATGTCCCAAGAGCCAGAGTCAGTAGACGAGGATCGGTCCAACAGAACTCGTGCCTTTGGCTGCCACCCAACTCACATCGCACTGACCCCTAGAGCCCCTCCCACAGGTGGTGGGTCCATGTCTCCTTTTCGGGCTAAGCCTGGCCGGGCCCCAGATATAAAAGTTCTTGTTTCTTTTCTTTTTTTCAGGTCCTTTCTTGATGTCAACGGCAAACATCTCTTATATTTACGACACAGAAATCACTCCATCTGGATGGACTTTCTCAATCTGGGGAGTCATCTATTTCTGGTTAACTGCTATGCTTATCTATATTGTGTCAACTATATTCAGAAGGTAAATATCCAGTTGAAAACTTTCACTAAAAATATACATTTTTTTGCTGTAAAGAAGTCTGAAGTGTGATTTGTATTTCAGGAATGCCATTGGACCTGTGAATTCAGTGCTGTCATATGGCTTCTTCATCTGCTGGATTCTGAATATTCTGTTAAACATTAGCTGGCTTCTGCTGTGGGACAGGGAGTAAGTCTGAATAGCCATAGCCACCACCTGTACCACTGCTCAACTGATCAAATAACAGTAGCACAAGGCATAATATCATACATATACAGGTCAAGAGTTTTGGTTAATATTTATGTTAAAAAGTAGAATTCTGATGAGTAAGCATGATGCTAAGCTCCATGGTTTTCATGCACCACCATCTCTTGAACTGGACAGAATAGAGCATTAAACATTCATTTCTATAGGTTGAAACAGTTTGTTGGTGATGGAGTCACTTTATTATTATAAAAATTATAACTTAATAACTTTATTATTATAAAAATTGTAATTTATAACATTTCCAACCTTTAAGTAGATTGATTATGGCAGCGGAAGACCATTTCTTTGCATTTAACCTGATGTTATTTTGGAAATAAATGTTTTCCAATTAACTAAGTAAAAAAATGAAGGGCTGAGAACCAGAGTGGTGTAACCAACAGAAAGCTGTTTTTAAGAAAAATATCACGAACGTTTTGCAATAAAAAAAAAAATCAGAGATAATGCTCATGATATGATTCAAGGTCATAAGGAAGATAAAGGGACAATTCTGGCACACATAGACCTTATCCACACCTGTCCATATATGTATGACCTTATCTCATTTTTCAGTTTTTGTGGATTAGAACACTGTGGCTCTCAGCCCTTCATATATAAGATATCATTAATGGAATGATGAACCTGATCAATAAATGTGAATGACGTCTAATTTTCTTTTCTCTTTAAAGAGTGATGATTGCAGCACTGATCGTGATTGCTCTTGTTGCATTCACAAGCTACATAATGATCTTCCTCTCCTGTCATGGACTTAAAGAACATGGCACCTGGTTAAGCAAATATCACAACAAGGACCTCTGGTGCATTCGTGTACTGGTAAGATGTTAAGATCATTTGTGAGACACAGTCATCTGATTCATCATGAACATCATCACATTAAACGATTTCCTTTGCATTGATCCAGGTTCAGAATGGCCTGGCTGTGTATGCAACATGGACATCTATCGCTACCCTGATTAACCTGAACATAGTGGTGAGCTACACTGCTGGAATGAACAAATCAGATGGAGCAACACTGTCTCTCTCACTACTATCAGGGGAGGTTCTCCTTTGGTAAGGGGCTCTATATGACAGTGCTGTTAAATTCTCAATTCTTGGTATGATGGTATGAATAATTTTCTATCACAGTTTAATATACTTTAAAAAACACTCATTCTCTGGGACTTACAGTATATACCAGATACTTCACATAATCTATGATTAATAGTACACTGAGCAAAAATGTAAACGCACAGACCAAAAATGCTGAGTTAAATTGATCTATAAAAAACATTTACTCATAAATAGTGTTTATTGGTGTACTGAGTGATTGCTGAATTCTGGTTACCTACTTCTCATACCACATCTCTGTGGCATTATGCAATCACTGAGTTATTCCACCCATGAGTGCTAACACTGAGTTGGTTAGTACCATAACGCATAACATTGAGTTGACCAATACACAGGTAATCCTTGCACTAGGGCCAATAAAAGGTCACCCCGAAATGTGCACTTTTGTCACTAGTCACAATGTCACAGAAGACACGTCATGAGGGAGCGTGCCACTGGCATGCTGAATGCTGGCATGTCTGTGACTCACTCACAGGCTAAGTGGACGTTACTAATATCCATCTCACCTTTGTTGTTGCACAATTGTTTTAGTATATACTACATGGAAACCCAAGCAAAAAAGCACACTTCAATTAGATTTTATGGTTTTTATTATTATTATTATTATTATATCATCATGGATTCAGGTGAACTTGAGTGCACATGTAAGCAGGTGTCCCTTTAACTCTTTGCATTGTATATACTAAAAACAGACACAATGAAAAGCAAGCTAAAACTAGATTTCTATAGTTTATATCTGGATATTTTAACCACGACACTGAGGCAGTTGAGGAGAGCTCTGGGCTTTGAGCTGGCTCACAGCATCTGTTTTGGTCTGTTCAGCTGTCTGATTTAGGAAAAAATCAAACCATTCTTTGTAAAGATGCTTCAGTGTACACTATGGGAAACAGAAAAAAAGCAAGTAAAACGATTAATAATAAATTATTAACGATAATGATTAATAATTTTTATTTTAAGGCGTGAAATGGTTACACAGCTTGGTTCAAGTGACAGTCTCCATATTTTTGATTCAAGCATTATCCACTCTTATCCATAATAATCCAATTCTGACTTAGTGGACCAATCAGATTGTTCCTTTTCTTTGTAGTATATACTGATATAGATATAACAATAATTTTCTATAGGCCCAGTAGATATTGCAGAACTGTTTTTATTTATTTATTTATTTTTTGCGGCCTTTGGGGGGGGGGGGGTTGAATTTCTAGGATATCAGAACAGGACATGCTTTTATGGAAAAATAATCAAGCTATGGGTGATCATAGTAATTTTTCCTGTTGTAAATCTGTTGTTTATTTCTGTGCTTAGTTTTTTTTGCAGATATATTTATTAGAGTGGTTGTTATAACAGTGAAACATCACTAAATCTGGACTGGAATGTGTTGGTCAGGAGTTCGCAAATGTTTAGCGTACAGTGTGTATTTTATGGTTGTATATTTTATGTGTAAAAGATAAGATAGTGAAAATAATTCACTGTGCTGCCTTCAGGTTTGTACTGGAGAACAGTTTTCTTGACAAACATGTACGCTACATCCTGACTGTCTACCCTGTTATCATTGTTGCCTTATCTGGAAACATGACCAAGAATTTTAATGCTTCAGCTCCAGGAGTCAACAGTGTATTCACCGGTGAGTGCAAAATATAACAGAACTGAGCTGCATAATCTCATAAAACATATCACACTGCTTTTTCTTCCTTTTTTTGACTGATGTATTGTGTATGTGTTCCTCAGCATTGCTGCTTGCTTTAGCCTGTGTGCTATTTGTAATTAAGGTGTGTCTGGTCATCTGGAGGCATATAAAACATCCCATCTACTGTCACATGCACACACTGAAAATCCCAGGACATCTTAATGTCAACAGTATATCTGTACCTCTACCACCCACTGTTTAAATTATTGTTTTCTTTTCTTCTTCTTACTTTTTTTCCCTTTTTAATTATTTTTTTTTTTTGGTATAGAAGATTGTAGATAAGGTAATCTATATTGTGATTCAGTGTTGATTTGTGGAGCAGGCAAACACCCTGAAACACACATTTCTTATGTGCTTAGTGATTTTTATACTAATGAATTCAGTTGTTTGCTGCTTAATTTCTGGAATGTAAACATGTATTATTATCATAAATGTATTATAGAATTAAAGAGCTTTTGCTCCATACCTTTAAAATAAAATGTGATATCCGTTTTTGTTCTGTTTGTAATGTTTTTAAACCTAATTAAAAAGATTTAAGACCTGACAATTAAACACATAAATTCATGGATCAATTTTTTAAAAGGAAGCTTAAACAATAACTAACAAAACAATTAAAACGAGATTAATATTTAATAATTAATAAAGGGTCTGCCATTGCCCAATCTTAAGTGTCCTTGTGACCAAATAAAGACATAAAAAAAGGCTCTAAGTTCTACCAGTCCATTGTGGTACTGCTTATCTGTCCAGTACTGCTTATCTGTCCGGGTTGCAGGAAAGCTGAAGCCAATCCCAGCTGACTTTTTTATGTTCTTAAAACAGTGTGTATATATAAGTGCAACTGGCTTAGTAACTGTGACTTCTACCCTCATGCAATAACCCTGTAATAAAGGCACAATTAATTTTTTTAATATGTGCTACATGTTCTGTATAGGCGTATGTTTGTGTACATAACTTTCCTCCCTCCTGGTTATTATGCAACACTTGTTCTTAAACAGACACATTGGATTGCCTTGTTTTTTACTCCCCACCTGATAAACACAAATTCTAGATTCAGTCTATGCCCATGCATGTTTGAACTGGACTAGTGATCCATTTAAACCGTGTTAAACAAAATATAAATTATGTCTTTTAAAAACACATAAAAAATGTTTAATAGTACTGAACTTGATAGTTTTGGTAAATGCCATCTCTGCTTCCACTATACAGCAAGATTTTTCGCAATCATTTTGCGTTATGGAGAAAAGAGTATAAATAATCATTTAGATAAATCCATCTAAATCTATGCAGTTGAACTGACTGACAGAATTCATTCCCATTTTAATCTCAAGAATGTGCTTTCTTTTGTAGATAGCTGGATTTCCTCTCACAATATTTTAACATGACAAATTCCAGTCAATTCAAGAAAGTGTTGTAAAAGGCTATTGCCATAAATCCCCCTCAACTGCAATCAAATTGCTTGTGACTGAATGTGATTTTGAACTCTTGAAAATTTTTTGTCATTCTTCGGCACTGGTAAATAATAAAGATGAACAGTTAAGACATAGACGTGAGCCTCATTAGTGCGTCACTTAGGAATTTCATTTAGAGGCTTAAATGTGAGACTTCCATTGATGTCCGCTAGGTGGCGATGGCGGTTGTTAAAGTAGTCCAATACGAACAAGCGGCGGCGACGACGAAGAAGAAGAATGAATATGTGCGCGGGGAATTTGTATAGACAACAGTTTAGCACGTTAGCCTTGCTGTCGTTCGTTCGTTTGTTTGTGAGTTATTTGTTCGGTAATTTGTTTCTATATGTAAGGGAAATGTGGTGGACGGTTTTTGAAACCGGACCAGCCAGTCAACTTATGCCAAATAACTAAAGTCAGTATTGAAAGTAATGAGTATCTACTGCTAGTTAAGCTAAGCTAAGTTATGCTAAGCTAAGTTAAGTTATGCTAGCAAGTTTACACCGAGTGGATTCACCTACAGAATAAAGTTCACCAGTGCGGACGCTCTTCTTTTGCAATGAACCGGAAAATGATGACCTTGGTCAGTAGTTAAACGTTATTATGAAAATGTTATGTTGGATGTTTGGTTAGATAGTTGTGGTGTTTGCCAAGTTGACTCGGGTTAAAAACATTCTGACAGAACTGAGTGAGGAGATGATTGGAGGTTGCTGACTGTATTTGTGTTGTTTTAGGGGAGGGCGAAAAAGAAACTTCGTTACCTCCAGTCCGAGGAAAGGTCGGTGTTGCCCAATCTTATCAAAACAATCATAAAAAAGTCAGAGACATAAATAAAAACAACCGTGTGTATTTGTTTTTTTTTTCAGTACTCCATATCCACTGAAGATTAAGGATGTCTTTAGTATCCAAGACTTTGACAAAATATTTGACGATTTGGGTAAGTCGATAAACTTGTGATGTTTGTGCTGTCATCACTTAGTAGCATTTCCATAGTAACATTTGTATCCAGGGAAGCTGTGAAACTCACTTCCTCAAAAATCCCCCTGCCCCAATCCAGTGTAGCCCGTGTTGTGTTGTATAGATATGGGTTGTTTTTATAGTATTTTCTGGAACCAAGATTTATTCCATTCAATCCATCTTCTGCTAATCTGATCTCCCAAGCAGCTGTCAGTGACTGTGTGAAAACTGTGTCCTATCATAGATTCTGATTCAGAAACACCGATCTTCTCACCACTGCCCAGGAGTCCGGAGTCTGACAGAGAAAATAAAGGCCAGTTGCCACTTCAGGGGGGAGAAAAGCCATCTTTACCTTTCCGATCGG
This sequence comes from Neosilurus hyrtlii, assembly GCA_028564935.1. Classification (NCBI taxonomy): domain Eukaryota; kingdom Metazoa; phylum Chordata; class Actinopteri; order Siluriformes; family Plotosidae; genus Neosilurus; species Neosilurus hyrtlii. The sequence goes on from JAOUQZ010001832.1 coordinate 7,406, forward strand.
ATACCAGTCCCCTCGAGGTGTGTTAAAGCTTTATTGAATTTCATTATGTTTAAATCTCCACAAAAACGTTCACACCCCAACCCTCAGGTGATGCAGAAGGCCATGAATGGTAAAGTCAGCGTATTACAGATAATTGTTAATATCATTTCAGGGCACGTAGCAAGAATGATTAACTGGTGCATTCATTTATGATATAATTATAATGAGAATTTAATCACGGGTTGCCATGATTTCTGATTTAGTTGTGATGTGACTTTTTTTATAAGTACTGTAGTGATTGAAGGATTAATATTCAAACAGGTTCTTCCTTTTAACCGTCACTACACACTTGGTTAAATTCATAACGGAGTCTTTAAAGCTGCTTTGTAGCCATTTCCACTGTAAAAAGCACTTTACAAACATAGTCAAATTAATATTGCGGTTTAATTGACTGGTGCTATTTTACATTCACTGAAGCTGTTATTAATTTTGTGAACACTGAGCCTCGTTTAATAAACTGGATATGATCAGATTCATTCAAAAATTCTTCTGAGCTTTTCCATAATAAATGCACCTGACTTTGTGTGAATACATGATCGACTTCAGATGATTTACGCGGATCACTAGGTTTTCTTTATCCGGAGATCAGAGGACAGCATTAAACATAATTTATGAAACTTAAATGAAAATTACATTTTTGTAAAAATTTATGCTCAATTTTATTTAAACGTTTCCTGGGTGGTGGGGCTGGGCGACAGCCTAAAAAAAACTGCACCCGATTTACCATTATACATTTTTTAAAGCAAGAAATATTTTATGCGAATCTTAACAATATCAATACAGTAATAAAGTAAATGCTCTTAATAGTTTTAAAACTGGATTTGTTCTGAGTGCTGCTCAGTAACTCTTCACTGCACTTTCTCCTTCAGGATCAATGAAATATTTTTTGACAATGTTTGTATTGTCAGACTTTGCGTAAGAGAACTATTTATAAATTACTAAGGAGATGCTGCCAGGTTTCGAAACGAAATTCTTGCTGATGCATCCACTGCCTTCTTTGCTTTTTGATGCTCAACGAGCAAAGACAAGTTCTTTTTATTGGATGGGGGTACCGGGGGAGCCTATCACAAAATGAGCCAAATGCAGAATCTGCTCAGCCACTGAAGTAAAAAAAAAAAAAAGTAAAAATCCTATGTATATAGAAATATTTTTATTGCGATTTTCATTTTACACATTGTTCTAAACTTAAAATTTGAGTCATCAAGTTTTTATTAAGCCATCAATAAATATGAGAAATAAACAGAAATATAAAACTCATGTCACAGCTGCAGTGTGTGTGATGTGTCTAATCTTTAAAATCTTCAGGGTTCAGCTGTGTTGGCAGCAGAAGCTGACGTTCGAACAGACCATTTAAATGATGAAGGTAGTATAAGTCTTTTTTTATGGTTTGGTTTGTAACGCTGTGGGTTTTGTCTGTCTGCTTGAAACGGCTTTTTCCTGTGCACTTATTTTTCTTTGTTTTCATCAGGAAGCCCATTTGAACAAATTGCTCCTATCAAGACCTCCAGTCCGATTGAGCTGTTAACTGTCAGAGATGTTGGAGAGGATGCAGAAAGGCCAAAGACCTCTCCACTTCTCTTCAATGTCGATGAGGATGACGAGCCAGCTGTGGATAATATGAATAAACCACTGAATCCGGTTTCTTCATCAGATTCTTTAAAGGACGCTCCTCAAGGGTAAGGTAGCAGACGTTATCAGAAGATGGTTGGTTTTAATATTTTTAATATCTGCGTTATTTATTTATTAATTTATTTAAAAACAGGGACAGTGACTCGTTGTCACCTCCTCCAACAAAATTGGAGTTTAGAAAACCATCAAAACAGAATAATACTGTACCCAGGTCAGTGCACTGATTTATGGAGTAGATGTATAGAATTGAGGATCTGTGCATGCTGAACTTAGTTGTTTTTCCCCTCGTTCAGGACAACACCGCTAAGAGCACCAGAAACATCAGAACAAACGTGCAAGACCTCAGCAGCAGAATCTGAGGAAGAGTTGCAAAAGTGAGAGCTGGATTTTGGATAAAAGTTTCAGGCTTGAGATAAACAGAACCATTTGGAACAGATAGTTAACATGCTTCTCATAGTGAGTGGTTGTTTTGTTTTTCTCAGAATTGGAAGCCGAACTTCGTCCCCAGTCGTTCTGCTTCAGAAGAATCAACCTGAACCTGTTCGAAAGGAGACGCCTCACAAACAGGTGCAGGAGGTGGCCTTGAACGTTGGGGTTAAACAGTCATTCCAGAAAAAGCTCAGAAATTCCTTACACCCTAAAGCCTCAGGGTGAGTTGTGAATTTAATTTTTGGTTGTTTTTGTTTATGGTGTGCAATATAACATGATCAAATAGAACATCATATCGTACATCATGAATCACAGGTTGTGTGGGGTTCATTCTTAAGAGTGTTGACTCTCATTAGTGTTCCAGAGAGTGAATTGTACTAGATATAGCAGCTAAAAGATGAAATCCAAATCAAATCTCAGCTGAATTAATGCAAACGTCCATGAAAAATTCTCTAGTTTCGTGGCACGACCTGCAAATTGTTTTCACTAAAGTAATGTTAGTGCAATAACTTTGAAAGGAAATGAAGTAGGATCACCAAATTTAGTGGGCAGGTTCTCCTCAAGAAGGTCTTGGATGGGATACTATGTGAGTGCCCTTGACCTTGTTTGAAGGTCACAACACTCAAGTTGTGTGAACTTGTAGCACCAAAATTAAGCCATGGGTGGGAGCTATAGAACTGGGTTCCATTCGTACCATAACTTTGGAAGGAAACGTTGGATCATAAGATCACCAAATTTGGTGTATGGGTCCCCCTCGGGCGAATAGGGTGGGACTGTACATGGGTCACCTAGACCTTGCTTCAAAGTCACTTTTTATATATTAAACTTTAATGGTCTTGACAGCAGGAACATCAGGACCCCTGTGGTCTATTTTTAAAGCCCAATATAAAATAACACTAATGTGAATCTAATTTGACTGATATTTCCAGTAGTTTTGACTTTGTTTAAGCCCCGTCCCTTTTTTACCCACACCTATTGTTTACTTTCCCTGCTTGATAGATGATATGCTGGTGTAGCAAAGTCACTTACTACAGTTTCTACATCATGCAAGTGATTTGTGCAAGGAGGCTTATAGCGAAAGTATAAAAAATGATAGCTGTAGATTTAAAAAAAGACTTTAATGTCCTGAATAATTCCTGAGCTTGGAAGCCGATTAATGATTCCCTTACTAATTAGTTTCAGGAAACAGGAACCTCTGAACCAACCAACTCTTGCTCCGTCACCACTCGTTCACGAGGAAGACTTCATAATCATGGACGATTCCAGTCCCATTCGCTTCACTATTCCAAGGAAGCCTAAGACGAAAGAGAAGCCTGCGCCAGAGAGCAGGTCTGTGGAGCCGGGTTCGAAAGAGAATGCTTCTCCAAAGCAGGTGGAAGAACCTGAGAAGCACAGAAATGAACCCGAAAAGAAAACAAAGGAGAAGCGTGGAAAGACTAGTGACGAGATCACCAAAGACACCGGGCCTCAATCAGCTCCAGAAGAGAGGCAGGATGAAGACATGGGAGGTTTTTCTCCACACGAAGATCAAGACGTTGATATACCTGGTATGCTTAGAAAATACACTGTGGATAGTTATAGTATTATTATTATTATTATTATTATTATTGTTATTATCATCATCATCACCTGCACTGTACAATATCAAGGATGCATGACTGATTGCTTAAAACTGTGTCACCTGATACACTTGATAGGACAGGATCGGGGGTGTACGTTTGTAGAAATCAAGGAGCTGTCTCTGTCGTGAGCCACGGTACAAATGAAATAGTTTAATTTTATAATATATAGATAGTTTAAAACATTTTGTGATCTACAGCCAGGATTTTTATTATGGTTTTTGATCCAAACATCTTCAGTGCACCATAATACTGGAGAGGAAATAAAACATACAATATACATGGCCAGCATGTTGGGTTAACTTCCTGTAGTTTGGTTGGTTCTGGGTGGCAAACCTGCCCAAATGATTAGCACCAAGGATGTAAATGCAGCTGGGGAGCGAATATAAAAGCCAGCAGTTGAAATAAAGATGTCGGCTGCAGTGAATCGTTAAACTACAGTCATATATGTTTAGCACACTCGCCTTGTTAGATTCTGGTTACCACTGCATAATAGATGGTGTTTTTTTTTTTTTTTTATTATTATTTTACAGTCTTTGAGCACTTATTTATGTTATAGGTAAACAGAGACCAAAAGGCAAAACCTCTAAGCCTGAGCAGTATGACGGACATGATGGTGGGGCCAGTATTCCAGCTGCAAAGCCTACAGCTAAAATGAAAAAATCTGTGAAACGTCCAGGTGATACTGTTACGGGCCAAGACAAGGCTGCGTCAAATGTGAAGAAGAAACCTACTAAACTAAAATCAGCCCAAAAGGCAGGTGCACCTGAGTCTACAGGTGTAGAAAACAAGTGTGAGGTAAAGAATAAAAAACAGGTTAAAGAGGCTGTACATTCTGAACCGCCACCAGACCCTGACGAGCAACTAGAGATCCGGTGCATGAGTACAGGTACAGGAATTATTCATCAGTTTTCGTGGAAATCTGTGTCCTAAAAAGCTTGAATCGAGGCAACTGGACGACTTTTTGTGGGTTTTTTTTTTTTTTTTTTTTTTATTATATATATAAAGACATTTCGCTTTCAATCCCAAAAGCTTCGTCAGTTAGAAGTTCTGGTGGAAAGTTCCAGCGTTATATAGGCTGAGCAAAAACTCTCAAGTCAAGTGCAAATCACTGTCCCTCCCATCCATTCCATCACCCGTTGGGGTCCTTTGTCACCTAGGGTTGTTTACCTGGTTTGCATATGGGGTCGTTTGGTCACCTGAATCAAGGTGTGAAGTGGAGTGACACCTCTTGGGAAGGAGATCCAGCGCTGCTCAGTAAGTGCTTGAAAGGTGAAACCTCAAACTGCCCCCTCGGTTTAATGTTGGTTTTAACTTCTTCACATAGATGGCTTCTTTTACTCCTCTTTCAAACCATCTCTCTTCCCTGTCCAGAATCTCTACATTGCTTTCCTCAAATGAGTGTCCCATGTCCTTGATAGGTAGGTGGACCGCTGAGTCTTGACCTGACGAGGTGGCTCTTCTGTGTTGCGCCATCCATTCGTGCAGTTATTGTTTGGTTTCTCCTGTGTACAGGTCTGGGCACTTCTTGCTGCACTGGACTGCATACACAATGTCGCTCAGCTTCTCTTTGGAAGTTTTGTCCTTGGGGTGAACCAGTCGTTGTCTGAGGGTGGTGTTGGGCTTGAAATTTACTGGAATGTCATGTTTAGAGAAAATCCTTCGAAGTTTCTTAGACAGTCCTGCCACATATGGAATGACGACATTTTTGCCCCTGGTCTTCTTCTCTCTGTTGGATGCAGTGTTTTTACTTCTGGATTTCTTTGCTGATTTGACAAAAACCCAGTTTGGATATCTGCAGGTTTGCAGAGCTTTCTTGATGTGTTTTTGTTCCACCAGAACTTCTAACTGATGAAGCTTTTTGGATTGAAAGTGAAACGTCTTAAAAAAAACACACACAAAAAGAAGTCCAGTTGCCTCAATTCAAGCTTTTTAGGATTACCATGATCTGGATGATTGAGAGTCTACACCAGTGTATTGAAATCTGTGATTTCTTTTGTTAAAAATTATTGTTTTTGTATTTATATAATGTAACTGTATGATGTTTAGTGATTTTAGAACCACTGATCTGTTTTGCTTTTCTTTGGAGATCTTACAGAAGAAACTGCATAAAATTTGTAAATCTGTTTATACTCTTTGCATATCAGATTTTTTCATTGTTGGATAAATGATTGCTATTAACATTTGTTGTTAAATAATTTTTTTAAAGAAGCCAATAAGGAGCCTGCGCCTAAGCCACATGCTTCAAAGCAGCCAAAAACGCTAAAGAAGATGGAGAAAAGAAAAGAAATCATAAAAATAAAGAATCTCCCTCAGCCTGAGTCTGATGCTTTCACAGCCAACAAGAGGAAAAGAAAGCCACCTGGGAAATGGTGGCTCACACAAGATGATATAATCAGCATGCAGGGGCAACAAGACGCAGCTCAGCTTCCACGAGAGCGCAAATCCAGCAGAAAAAAACCCGTATTAACAGACTCGACCGAGGAGGAGATGGCTCTGGCTTCTCAGGAAATACAAAACCATCCTGTTCAAGAACTGCCCAAAAAGCTGAAGAAGTCACGGGTTGAGAAATCTAAGCCTAATTCCAAGAAAATTCCAAAATCAACCGGTGGACCAAAACCAACGTTAAGAGCTAAAGAGCAGCGTGAAACGACGCCAGATCACCGGCTTGGGAAAGAGGTGAGAGATGATGAGGCTACATGGGAGCTCAGTCCAGTGGCATGTAGTCCACCAAATAGGCTCAGTGACATTCCAGGTAAATACACACAACACATTGTCTCTCTATAGCTATTTGGTTATTTGTGTGTGTGTTCATTCGTAATAATTTAACTGTGGGGGTATTTTTAATACTGACTACATAAATTTAGCACCTAGTTTTGAAGATCTGTTTCAACCTATCCCCACCTCAGCAACAAATCATAGCCCTGTTCTGTTCTCACGTAGTGCAACTGGTTCAGTAATAGGACTGATCTTTCTTTATGCATTTTTATTAAAATTTATATTTATCGAATATTTCCTCACAGGGGGTAAAAGGGCGTTTCAAAAGATCTATACACGTGAAAGTCAGAGTAGCTCTGTTAAAAAATGTCCTCCTCCACTACCTGACCCACCACCAGAGAGCACTGCAGAAAAACGTGTGAGAAAACCACCACGGAATTGGTGGGAGGTTCAGCAGTCTCAGGAAGTTGTTGAAAGCACCCAGTACTCGCAAAATTCTTCTCCACATCCATCCAGGCAACAGATGCACTCTTCACAGAAGAGCTTGCATAAAATTGCCAGTTTACAAAAGTCAGTGGGTCGTGGCTGGAAAAAAACTAAAAAGGAACTGGTTAACACGCCAAAGTCAATCAAAGGATCATTGGCCACATTCGATGCCATATATGACTCGGCGAAAGCGGGCCCTTCTTCAGAGAGAGTGCAAAGAACCTGGCAGAAGGGCCGCAGAAACCTGCTGCACTCTCTAGAGGAACAGTCCGAGCAGTCCAGCGAGAACATTCACAATGACTATCAGCAGCAGGCTAGCTGCAATGCTACCTTCGACGTGGGTGTGAATGATGATGTCTCAGTTTCCAGTGCTTTTAACAGGAAAAATAATCCTCGAGGATCAAGTGGATCCAAAAGAGCATCGGATTAGTAAGTCGCTTTAAAGAAAACATCCTGTACACAATGGTATTAAATAGTCTAGAATGAGATTCATTGTGTGTGTGTGTGTGTGTGTGTGTGTGTGTGTGTGTGTGACTTAGTGACGCTTTCAGAAGTGGTCCTTCATCACTAATTGAGCGATATGAAGAGCATGAGTACAATGGTAAGTGGCAAATAATTAATCTGATAATGTGGTTCATTCATTAGAGGTACTCAAACTGTAGCTTACCCAACCACACTGTTTTTTTTTTTTTTTTTTTTTTTTTTTGGGTGGGTGGGGGTGATGGGTGCCTGCTTGATTTAGAGCTGAGATGAACATTTCTAGAAAAGGTTGCATAAAACCTGCCAACGTTCTCTGCAAGTGCTTTGCATGTTAAAATCAGACTGAATTGCTGAGATGCAAAGAGCCAATCATCACTTGTTTTGAAGGTTCAGTGGAAACTCCACCCCATTCTCCTCAGTCTTACTCACCATTGCTTTATATTAAGATTGTTTTGTATTTAACTTTTTTCAAAATTAGTTGAATCATTTTTACGTGAAACATGTTCTTAAAAACACTGGTCTTGTGACGATCGCCCCCCACTACCACCCCATCCCCACTCCCACCCTATCCCCACTTATCATATTATGTCCTGATTTCAGATTTGCCATCATCTACAAGAATTTCCCAAACACAGTTCACTCCACTTGATCTGTCCAATTGTGATCTGTGTGGCCCTCCATTAAAGCCCATTGTTCTTGATAAAGAAGACCATGATAACCTCTGCGTTTGGTTTGCGCATATATGGCCGAACACTTCAAAAGGTAAAATGTTAATAGTGTTTATTCAGATGTTGATATGCAAAATATTACTTGAGTAAACCCGTGGTTACTGCAGTATAAACAGATTATTATTACTGTGTCATGTTAATGAACTTCTCTTAGATGGTTGTGTTAACAGCTCATTTTCCACTGACAGATAGTAAAAGTATAAGCCCAGATGATTTCCACTGGTTCTGCCATGCTGGAAGAGCAATGGGTCATATGGTGGACCTTCAGAACAACATATTCTCAAGTGGCAAGATTTTATTGGGCTCGTACATGAAGAAACCTGTGCAAATGGATCTTGATGCCATTACTGTAAGTGGGGTGTATGTGTGTGCACGACTTCGGGTCCGTTCAACGAAGCGTATGTGATTAACACCACAATCATTATGAATGTTAATGTACACAGTGTGTGTGAGACCAGAAATTACTATCTTTCATTAGATATAGAAATGTCTTTGAAGATATATCTGTCTATATATTAGGGATGTGAATTTAACAGCAGCTCACGATTCAATTTGATTCCGATTTTTGGGGTGACAAATCGATTCAGAATCAATTCTTGATTCAAACCGATGTTTGATTCATAACCATTACAAACAATGGGAGCCAATTTCACGAGTAACTACATCCTTCTATAAGCTAGAAACAACTCTTCTATAAGAAAGAAAGAAATGATGTTACTAGACAGCTGGTTTTGTACCTGTACTTGTCCGCTTTGCTCGTTCAGAGTTGGTTGGGAGTTTAGTGAAGTGATGGAGTGTGTGTTGGTCAGGAGTTGGTCGTGGTGCTGCTC
>JAOUQZ010001937.1:0-16355 GCA_028564935.1 Neosilurus hyrtlii
GTTCATCAGTTCATCATACGCGCGCACACACACACACACACACACACACACACACACACACACACACACACACACACACACACACACACTAACACACTGTGTCACAAAAAAAAGACAAAACTAAACACACTCAACATGACAGGGAGAATTCCGTCACACCCAGACACAGTCACATGCACAAAAAGAGTTTGTGTGAGGAGTCTAATTTAGTGTTTACAGTAAATACATTTCATTTCTGGTTAGGTTGGGTAAGTACCCACAGCACAAGGCTGACTAAAGTTCTCAGACAGCAAAAGTTACCTAAGGTACTCACTGCATTTCCTCATGCAGAATATTACCTGGAAGTAAAGTCACAAAGAACCGCTGTTTTCAGTATACAGAGAATTAACAAGGTTTACTGTTTTAATGTGGCATGAGGAACCATCGTGCTGGCGTGGACTGAGCACATAGACACTCCTCTGTCTCATTATTTGGCCCATATTTCCTTCAGCAGATGCACTTCTTAACTGTGATCATGATAGTTTCAAGCTGCTGCAGCTCCAGAGCTCTTGTCATTCGGCACTCAAAACACTATGCTGCCCTCTTAAGTGGGTTTGTTCTTGGACGTTGATGTTACAATGCAAGCCAAGTTTGTTGGCCTCAGAGGTTGGGGTTGTCACTGTTAGTCAGCATATTATTGGGTGCAGAAGCTTGACTTTGTCTCTGACTATGATGATTTCAAGCTGCTCCAGCTATGCCCTCTGAAGCACTTAGCCAAAGGTTGGACATCTGCAAGACAACGACTAGCGGAGGTTTGTTCTACTGTCACAAAAATAGAGGCTGGTAGTGGATGGTAAATGCACAGTGTGTAATAATGTGCAACCTAAAGGCACAACACCATATTCACGAAAATAAAGCCAGGCATGCATGCATAAATAAATTGATAGATAGATAGATACATAGATAGATAGATAGATAGATAAATAGATAGATAGATAGATAGATAGATAGATAGATAGATAGATAGATAGATAAATAGATAAATAAATAAATAGATAGATAGATAGATAGATAGATAGATAGATAGATAGATAGATAGATAGATAGATAAACAAACAAACAAACAAACAAACAAGGTCTTCATTCATTCTCTGAGCGAGTTGCTGTTAAGCCAAAACCAATGGCAGTTTACATTTTGAACAGCTTTCCAGTCCACCGTAAAGCCAACATAGACACAAACAACAATCTACACCAGAGTAGCCAATGAGACTAATGTGCATATCAAACACGCGGAGAACACAAACTCTAGGCAGAAACGCCCTCGCCAGTAACGGGGCTCGAATTCTGTGCGGTGACAGTGTGAACCACTATGCCAAGTTTATTTGACATCATTGCATAAGGAAGTGGTACTGGAGCAAACAAAATTAAAACTCAAAATTTCATAATGTAGGGAAGTTTTCTGTTTTCTTTTTTATTAATTTTTGGGATTTAGGTTGGGGAATTACTAGTAATTACTAGTAACCTCACCTCCGACAGAGCATTATCTCGAGACAAGAGCATTTTAACCGACTCTGGGCGTGGGCAGGGTACACCCTGGACAGCTCACCAGGCCATCGCAGGGCCATTATTATTATCATTATTATTATTATTATTATTATTATTATTATTACTACTACTACTATTGTTGTTGTTGTTGTTGTTGTAACAGATTGTAATTTAACAAGTAGAACTTGATTGTCATTTGATGGAAGGAGTCAGTTTCAGAGGTTTGCGATTTCTCAACAAGATCACAATCGTTTTTTTGTTTCTTTGTTTGTTTGTTTTTTGTATGTGTAATCACTTAACAAGAGATTAAAAAAAAGTTGGTGAAGGAACATCATTTTTTATTATAATTATTATTATCAATTACATTTATTTATTTATAGGCAAATTACTGTGATGTAAAGGGAATAGGATTTGCTCTGTGATGTGTGATCACTGTGCGTCCACGCCACATTGTACCACATTTACAACCCCCTGCAATTTATAGGGTTTTTTCCCCACAACTTGATGTGCTTTATATCCTACATTTATTAGTCTTTGTTACTGAAAGGAAAATCATTAGAACTATTAGATTAATTCAGACAGTATTTCTGGGGAAGGTGGGGGTTTTGTTTGTTTGTTTATTTTTTGTTTAGTTTTTTTTCACTTTAGATGTCATTTAATGCTTATTGCAAATCAATGCAGATGAGGTCTTTAATTTATTTAATTAAAGTTGCCAATCCTATTCATCATTTTCAAGCAATTAGAAACAAACTTAGCCAAAAAATAAACTTCAACTAGAGAAGCATACACAACTAAATGTGCATGGTCATGTTTGACGGACGTCACTAGGTACAGAGGAAAGGAAGTGGTGCTTAAGAAAACTACTCTAAGTTAATGAGATGAAATGTGAAAGTTGGTTTCAGTGGGACTTTTTTTTTACTGCTTCCAGAAAATTTGGGGATTGAGAATGAGGTTGGGGAATTAATCGCTGGGGCGTATTTAGGATAAATTCAATGCAAGTCATATGGCAGTAAATCACAATTATATTGTGTTCATGCATGTGCATCACTTCCTAGCAATTGTCACCCTGCTACAAAATACACATGATCCAAGCCTCACTTCCTTTAGAATGATTAAGTCAATTTTTTCTTTTTCTCTTTATAAATGTGCTGTCACGTTGGTTTTAAATACAGCCGGATAAGTATGGCTTACAGCTTGAAAATTCCAATAAGCACTAAGCAACTCACAGATATATTAGATTTATTACATTTAAATAGGGAAAAGTGCTTCATTCTACATTTGGCACACACCCTTATCCAGTGTGACTTACATTCAACATTTTTTACACAACTGAGCACTTAAGGGTTAAGGGCCTTGCTCAAGGACCCAACAGTGGCAGCTTGGTGGTACTAGGGCTTGAACTGCCAACCTTCAGATCAATAATCCAGAGCCTTAACCACTGAGCCAACACTGCACCTTCAGTCACATTTACTGTATTCATTCCTTCATTTGCAGAACCACTTAATCCTACTAAGATCACACTGGTCCTAAAGCCAATTTCAGACATCTTTAGTTGAAGGTGGGCTACAGCCTGAACAGCTCGCCAGTTCATTACAAGGCCAACACACACACACACACACACACTCACAACAATTCACACTCACATTCACACCTATGGACAACCAGTTAGCCTAATGAACATATCTTTAAACTGTGGGAGAAAACCGGAGTCCCCAGAGGAAACCCACATAAGCACAAGGAGAACATGCAAACTCCATAACTATGCACCCTCGCCGACCCCAAAACTCAAACCCAGGACGTTCTTGTTGTGAGGCAAGAACATTCAGCTGACTTTAGGCAAGAGACAGAGTACACCTATTTAGTCACATTCATAGCTTTGGGGAATTTAGAGTAGCCACTTAACATAATCAGCATGTCATTGGACTATTGGAGGAAACCAGTGCTCCCGGAGGAAACCCACACAAACATGAGGAGATCATTGCGACACCACACATCAACCCGAGCCGGCTGTAACGTTCAAGTCCCAAAATATTTTTGCGTAAGTATTTAAGATACTTAAGTATTTGGTCAGTGTCAAAATTTATGTACACCACCAGAAAGGATTAATATATAGCTGTCAGATCACAACCAAATTGCTGTCGTTCGTAAAGAGTAGGCTATTGGGTTGCCGTCAGCATGTTTATTCCTGCGATGGCCTGGCGACCCGTCCGGGGTGCACCCCACCCTGGGCCAGAGTCGGCTGAGATGATGGCCAGCCTCCCCGTGATCCTAATTAGGATTAAGCGGTTCAGAAAATGAATGAATGATTTGTATTGGAAAAGATTCAATTATTCAGTTATTAATGATTTTGGATCAAGTTTCACCATTTCATGCATTTCTGGGTTTAAAATGTTTTAGTTAATCTGAGAAAACGGTTTCCCTCTACGTACCTGACCTTTCTAGAGGTTAATGTATATCAAGCCCAAAAATCAATCTTAGAAATCACACATATAACAAAAACATAATCCTTGAAGTCCATGGATTTCGGATAGGCATCTGCAGTGAGTCAAAAATGGGGGTTTTATGAATAAGTTGCACCCTTTTTCGTAATATTTAACAGAAAATAATTCATGAAGGAATTCTATTCCTGTCAAAGAATTCTATTCCTGTCAAACATGTGAATATGACCATGCATGACCATGTAAAACTCATTGGTGGTTATAGATGATGTGGCTGTTGATAGAAGAAGCAGGATGAAGTGTTTCACGGTATCCTTTCTGCTTTATGTCCAATGCTTCAAACTGTATTACTGGCATAAAACTGATTCATTTATAGATGAATTGTGATGACTTCCTGGCTGGTAATACACAGTCATGAGCGCCAGTGTATTTAGGAATGGCACGCATGCATTAAACCTTAAATTACTTCCTTTTTTCTTGTTCCCTGTTTGACTCACTTTCAAAATGATGGCTCATGGAAGGAATTTTTTTTTATACCAAACTGGTTCACGAGCATACATTCTTCACAGGTACTGACTATAATTCATCTGCTAAACAATTTACACATTTCTCAAAACTGTTTCCTGCTCTCAAATCTGTTCACACTTGTACACATACAGTATAAATCTCTGACACTACATAAAACAAAAATCCGGTATTAAACTCATTTTCATCTACTTGTTGTTGTTGTTGTTGTTGTTTTGTAAATAACAACAATGCAATACCTAGAATTTCATGAAGCCTGATTTAGGATTTTTTTTTTAAACTAGAAACAGAATCATGATGTTATGACTAAAAACATAAAAAATGTATCTGTATGTATGTATGGATACTGGACGAAGGAAGAGTACAACCTGAACAGCTCGCCAGACCATCACAGGGCCAACACACACAAGGGACATTTTGGAACAGTCAACAAACTATATGTTGCACATTCAAAAAACTTATATTCCTGCATTCGCCGGAGTGAGCTAAATCATGTGATGTAAGTCATGGCCATTTCCCTTTCAATTTTTTTTTCTCTGCAAAATCACAAAATATGCTAAACATATTTTTCTCTTTTTAGAGTTTTTTCCCTGATATGCATGAAAATTTGGATATAGAATCTCTAGAGTTACCTGACAAAAATAAGTGAATAAACATATAAAAAATGCACTAATTAATAATAAAAAAATGTCATAGTTAGAATGCTAATTACAAAGTATTGGATATCTTGGCCATAATAAATGTAGACAACATGAAACTTGAAACTTTTGTTTGTGATAACACTTGAGGCTCTGAATCAAATTTGACATTCAAGGCCTTTAAATTTGACCCCATCCATAAACCTGATATTCCACAGATTCATAAAAAAGACAAACAATGATCTGTAAATTTCTTTTCAGTCAACCAGACATGGATTTTCGGATTCTGGTGGGTTAATACTTATGTTTCAGAAGATTAATCAGAAAATTACAGTGAGATAATTTTCAGCAGCTTTCCCAGACAATTTGAAAGTATGTGGCTTATCAGGTTCATGCACAGGAATATATCACCATTAAACAATATGTCTACTTTTATAGGAACCTTTACAAGGACAGGCTATTCAGAAGTCTTATCCATCCAGCAGCCATTTGTGTCTATGTTTAGAAATTCTAATAAAACTCTGGTCTATTTAAACGGTGCTTAATGTCTCAGCTGTCGCATCGATGGGGTGGGAAGTGAAACGATTACACTAAATATAAACCTGTTTTATCACCTGAGGCGAAAGTTAAACACTTTGCATTTAAAGACAAGTTGCTTCTCTTTGAGTTTCTTCAGGCTAATCTCTGTTCAGTGTCAGAAATCTATTTCTGTCCCTCAAGGTACACACCCACAGCACCCCACCCCTACCCCAACAATAGAAAGCTCTACATGCAGTTCACACAGGTTAGGTGAGTGCGGTCATCATTATAGACGTGGCTACTTCACTTGGCACAGATGCAGAGTCTCTGATTTCTACATGAGCCCTAGAGAAACATTTATTCATTCATTTTCTGAGCTGCTTAACCCTAATTAGGGTCGCGGGGAGGCTGGCGCCCATCTCAGCCGACTCTGGATGAGGGCGGGGTACATCCTGAACAGCTCGCCATGCCATCGCAGCGCCAACACACACAACCATTAAAACTCACTATCACACCTAGGGGCGATTTGGAACAGCCAATTAGCCTACTGTGCATGTTTTTGGACTGTGGGAGGAAACTGGAGTACCCAGAGGAAGCACAGGCAAACAAGGGGAGAACATGCAAACAGAAATGCTTCAAGCCCGGGAATCAAACCCGGGCCGTCTTGCTGTGAAGCGAACATGCTAACAACAGTGCCGCCCCTTGCAGTCAACTTACTGCACCACTTTCTATTCTATTCCCCTTCTATTTATAATCATTATTCATAAAATTGTAAACTCCACACAGAACACCAGGAATCGAACCCAGGCCTTCTTGCTATAAGGCAGACATGCTAACCACTGTGTCACCTTGCCACTCACAAGAGATACATATACCCTAATGTATTTTCCAAGCAGTATATAAAGGTATATAAGTGTACACTCACATATTTTAGATTTCAAGACCAAGAAGGGTATTTTTTGTCTGTTACTGTGCATCAGTTCCTGTACAGTTTAATGAAATAAGATTGATGAAATAAATATTCCAATCTGAATGAAGAATGACTGGCATTTTTTTTTACCACATATATTTAATAGGACCTCTAAGCATTTACAACTTCTTGTTACTCACCTACTAGAGAAGGATGACAAAACAAGAAAAAGATGAAAAAAAAAACACACCATGGAGCATTTATTGCACAAAAAAGCAAAGGCGGTTGAGAAATCACACGTCCAGTATATCCTAAAAAAGCATCAATTATAAATCAGATAGTTATGAAATAACTGTGAAACTTTCTGTACATGAGGATGATCACACAAACCCTTACGTGCAGTTTTGTTTGGAGCCACAGAGTAATTTGCAGAACATGTTACGGCTACACTCGCACATCTGATATGAATGCTTGGCATTTCTAGTAATATGAGGTAATACAGGCTGTTTCAATACTGCAAGTTCTTGTGATTGTTGAGTTCATAGGAGGTGACAACGGTGTCAACATCCATTTATATCTTTGTGTGTGTGTGTGTGTGTGTGTGTGTGTGTGTGTGTGTGTGTGTGTGTGTGGGTGTGTGTGTGTGTGAAGGAAGAAAGAGAGACCAGTCTATCAGTACTAGAGGGTTAGTTATGACCATAAGTTATGACTCACTCCTTGACAGAATATTTCTTAATAAAATAATAATAATAATAATAATAATGGGAATCTGTCTGGAATATTTCACACACAAAAAAACAGGTGTACAGAGGAATATTTAAATTGTCGGCTGTTTGTCGCTGGCTGATGCCACCCTCTGACTGATCCACAATTTGGCCTTTCTAAAAATCTGACAATTTAATGACTCAATTGTAATGAACACTAGTTGCATAAAGGTGCACAAAGTTGAGCAAAAATTATGCAAGCATGCCTCGCACTCCAGGAGCTCAAGAACTGTCAGATTTTCAGAAAGGTCGAATTTGAATATTCCTCTGTCAACGGTAAAAGGTCCAACAGTGAAGGTAAGACCACCACGGATCCACAACTAGGTCGACCTGGAACATCAGAAAGGTGCCTTTGCTCCGCAAAGAGAGCAGTGGAGAAAAATCCTGGTTCCAAGGCCGCAGACAAGGTCCAAACCAGCTCAAAAACTGTTACGCGCTATCTTCATTAAATGGGCTATTATGGCCGAGCAGGTGCCTAAGACTATAATATGGTGTTATCTCTCTAGTACTAATAGATGAACCACAGAGGATTCTCCAGAGGTGGGAAAATGTGGTATAACTTGTTATGAGGATTGGTCCAGCCAGATAGACTGTGGGTGAAGTGGGTGAAACAGGGCTTTATTACGTACATGATCTTACGCACATACACACTTCCTGTTTCTAAGACCTATTCACACTCACACACACCCACTTTCAGTATGTACAGAGTTTTTATCATAGGAATTTGATTAATCTTTATTTAGGTTAAGAGTCACTGGGGCAAAGTAAAAACTTGGAAGTCAATTGTGATGTCAATGCTCACATTCATTAACTCAATTTCTAAAAATAATGCCTAACACAAATAAAAATAGTCGCTTTAAACAATATTCCTTCCAGCAGTAATAATTACTCAATTCCTTTGTGCAGTCTGATTAGTCAGAATTTGAACAGAAACTTGCACTTGCTGTTTATGATTTATATCCATTTACATTTACAGAATTTGGCAGACAGTATTATCTTCAGTGACTTTCAGAAGTGCTTTAAAGTCACTATCATTGTATACATTCTAATATAGGACAGTGGTGGCTCAGTGGTTAAGGCTCTGTCTTACCACCAAGTACCCAGTAGCCATTACGACCAAGTAGCTGCTGTTGGGCCCATGGGCAAGGCCCTTAACCCCTTGCTTATTTGTGTAAAAAATTATATATGTAAGTCGCTCTGGATAAGAGTGTCTGCCAAATCCTTCATCTTCATTTTCTTCCACTTGTTCCAGGGTGGGTCACAGGGGCAGCAGCCTAAGCAATGAGGTCCAGACATCTGTCCACCGTGTTCTGGGATAAGCGGTTCTACTCTAAGCTCCTCGCAGATGACACAACCTCCTCCCCTATCTCTAAGGGAGAGCCCTGCCACACTGCAAACAAAAAGCTCATTTCAGCCACTTGTATTTGCATCTTTGTGCTTTCAGTCACTACCCAAAGCTTGTGACCATAGGTGAGGGTAGGAACGTAAATCTACTGGTAAATTGAGAGCTCTTCACCACGACAGACCGGTACAATCTCTGCTTTACAGCAAAGTCTGCACCAATCTGCCTGTCGATCTCCCCCTCCATTCTTCCCTCACTCATGAACAAGACCCCGAGATACTTGAACTCCTCCACTTGGGGCAGGACCTCATTCCAGACCCGGAGGGGTAAAAAATTTACTCAAAAATGGATATAAATATTGGCAAACAGGACATCTTGCACCTGAATTCCAGGAGAATAGAACAAAGGGTTAAAGGAAATGAGTCCAGGGGGTACTTTCAGGAGGTACTTTCATTCAGTGTTTTGATTAATTTTAAATTCAGACAAATCCGTTAGTGGGACATGAAAAGGGACTTTCTTGGTAAACACAAATGACTTTTCACTAAGCATGTTGCCAGAACATAATCCCTAAAACCACTACAGACTTCCTCAAGCATCATGTGTGTAAGAGCCAAACTATTTTTAATATTTGTTTAGGAATGATTGGTTGTTTGTTGGGGGTTTTCTTTATTTGAGGGTGTGGATTAGCACATTCCAGGCTTATTATGCCTTCTGATACCCATGCCAGAGGTTATTTTTGTAATGGGTAGTTTCTTGGTAAGTTTCATTTTTACTCCTTTGTTGACTTAAAATGAAAGTGAGGAAATGACTGTATCAGTGATAACTCAGGTAAAAAATTTCACATTTGATAAGGCAGTATGGTAGCTAACCTCTATCACATTTCAAAAAGGGCTCATGGTTCGAATCTTGACCAGAAGCGTTTATGTGTGACAGTTTGTACCCTGGCTCTTGTCAGACTTGGGGTTTGAACCCAGATGTGGTGGTGACACAAACACAAAGGTCAAAAAATAGAAAAAAAGACTTTAAAAAGAATTTAAATCCAAAGTCTAAAATCAGAAACCAAAAAACAGGCCAAAGTCTGGTATTAGGTATTAGGGGTGATCCAAAAAGAGTTTACAGTTAAACAAACAAGGTCAAACCAGGCAGAAAATTTTTAAATAGCAGAGAGAACAGTGAGAGACTTAGGAGACATTAGGGAATCATGAAGACTTAGTAAGAACACAGACAGAAGACGGGACTTAAATACACAGAGTTAACAAGGCACAAGACAGAAACAATATGGTACAGGTGGTCTAGGTAACGAGAGGGCGGAGTCAACATAACAACAAAAAGGAGTCTTTGATGACCTGTAACAGACGACCCACCCCACAACATCTCCTGACGTTCATAGGACATTCAAGATGTTGAAGGTGGAAGTCCCTTATGAGATACTTGACCAGGATGTCTTAAACAGGACCCCAGGGGCATTCCTCAGATCCATATCTCTCCCAGTCCACCAGATACTGGACACTGCCCTGAGCCCAGCAGGAGTCCAGCTACCAAAGAACTGAAAAGGCAGGCTGGCCATCAATGATCCAAGGAGGAGGTGGAGCTTTGGAGGCAAGGGCCAAGGGAGAGATAAGAACTGGTCAAAGCTGGAACACATGGAATGTGGGGTTAATTTTCAGGGAACAGGGAAGGTGAAGGTGATAGCTGACAGGGTTAATTTTGTGGATCACCTTAAAGGGGCCAACAAAACGAGGGGCAAGTTTGCAGGATTCTACCCACAAAGGAAGATTTCTAGAACACAGCCACACCTTCTGACAAGGATGGAAATGAATAGCTGGTCTCCAGCAATGGTTAGCTTGAATATGATTCCTTCTGGAAGTCCATAGCAGGAACTGGTGGGCCCTTCACCATGTCCTCCTGCAGTGTCTGATGAAGTGAAGGCAGAAGGCACACTGGCATTCTCCTCTTGTTCAGGAAACAGTGCTGGTTGGAACCTGAGTTGACACTGGACGACATCCCAGTAGCTGAGGACTGGAGGGTGTTGGGCACATACTTTGCCCACAGCAACTGGGAGCTCCAAGAGGATGGGTTGTTCGACACCAGACTCCTCACCATGGCCTCCACCTCCTGATTTACCCTCTCATTCTGCCCAATTGATTGGTGGTGGTACCCAGAGGAGAGACTGGCTGTGGTCCCAATAAGACTGCAGAATGCTCACCACACACGGGAGGAGAACTGGGGACCTCTGTCAGAGGCAATGTCCTTGGGGAGACCAAAAACTCAGAAGACATGGAAGACAAATGATGTAGGTAACTTAGGTAAGGGTATAAAATGGCAGTCCTTGGAGAACCTGTACCTACAACTAAAATAACATGGTTACCTTCAGATACTGGTAGACCGGTGATAACTGGTAGACCGGTGATCCATAGAGAGGTTGGACCAGGGACGCAACAGTTATTTATTATTTAATCATCCCATGCCACCAGAAATGTCTACAAAGAAACTCAAGTGTTCTTTGAGCTACAGGATGTGCAGTAAGATGAGACAAATGTCCCCACTGGAGGACTTGAAATTTCACTGCTTGGGGAACAAACAGAAGTCTACTAGGGCCTGTGCCGGGATCTGGGATGCAACCTGGTTAATCATGTCTCTAAGAACATCATCAATAAGTGCCTGAAAACAGAATTGGCATTGGTCAGTCCAAAAGGCATAACCTGATACTCATAGTGACCGGATGGAGTATTGAAGGCTTCCACTTGTCACCTTTGCAGATTTTGATCAAATGGTATGCATTGCGCAAATCCATCTTTATGTATATGGTAGCTCCCTGAAGCAGATCAAATGCTGTAACTATCAGTGACAGGGGATAACGATTGTCCTCGGTAGTCGATGCACAGTCACAGTCCTCCATTCTTTTTTCCCCACAAAGAATAACCCGGCCCCCACTGGAGAGGTGGAAGGGTATTTAAGGGCAGAGGCTATGGCCTCCTTAATGTAAGCAACCATAGCCTTATGTTCAGGAAGGAAGAGTGAGAGGATAGGACCACATGGAGAACTGTTGCCTAACTAAAGATCAATGGCACAGTCATGGGGCCTGTGGGGTAGAAGTGTAGATGCTATTTTTTTTGTTAAATACCTGCTTAAAATTCAGATACTTGGCAGGAACCTGGGATCTAGAGATGCTGGCTGATGGGAAGGACTGGGAAAGAGGGAACTGAGAAGTAGCGTGGCAAGTAGAACCCCATTCAAGGATAGTGCCAGTGATCCACTCAATATAGGGGTTGTGACGGTTCAACCAAGAAAAGCCCAGAACCACAGGTAACTCAAGAGACCCAAATGCAATGAAATCTCTTCTTGGTGATTTTCCACCTAGAGGAGCAGTGACTTGATCAGGTGGGTGACTACCTAAGGCAGTGACAGAGTGGAGTGTCAAGGGTAACCTGGAGAATCTCAGGCCTCTGCAAAAGACTGCAAAAGACATCAATAAAGTTGATTTAAAGTTAAAGAGTTAAAGTAGATGAGATTTAGGAGACCAAGTAGCTCCTGTTACAACCCTCCCTCTGCTGGACAGGATTGTACTTTTCCTGAGAGCTTAGGACAAGAAGCTCATGAAGTGACCAGGTTTCCCACAGTAGATGCAGCATCTTTTTCTTCTGTGGCACTCCCTCTCAGCCTGTGTCTAACTTGCATGGGTTCTGGAGCTTCGGTGGGATGTAGAAAGATAACCAGAGGGACTGTGCAGTTCAAAGTGCATCAGAAAACTGTGGAGATCTTTGTGACATCCTCAGAGCCTGTTGTCAAGACATGTGGCATGGGAGATAAAGGATTCAAGATCACCAGGACAATCTCCTAAAGTTAAGCTGTCCTTCAAGGCATCAGAGGGACCATTGAAAAAAATGGAGATGAGTGCAGGCTCATTCCAGCCACTTTCCGCAGCAAGGGTACAAAAGAAAATAGCATAGTTAGCTACGCTGTTTCTCCCCTGACGTAGCTGCAGAAGTTATTTTTGGCTGCGTTTTTGGCCTATGGCAGATTGATCAAAAATTTGCAGTATGTCATCAACGAAGGCACCAATGTTTGAGCATTCTGGAACCTGCTTTTGCCAGATGACCGTTGCCCAAGCCAGAGCCTTGCCAGTTAAAGGTGTAATGATGTATGAAATTGCACAAAAACTGTTTAAAGTAGCCATTAACTTTTTAAACTGAGTAGTTGGGATCTTAACTGTGGGTGTTGCTTCTGCTGAGTCTGTCATGGCTAAGTCTTCTGTCAGACTTGCGGTTTAAATACAGGATGCCAAGGTGGAGAGCAAGGCTTTTACCAACTAAATGCAGAGCAACTTAAGCAAAATGGATGGGTTTAAGTCCAAAAACACAAAATCCAGACAAAAACACAAAGGCCAAAAAATAGGTAAAACACTGCAGAGGCCAGGCAAGCAATTTAAATCCAAAATAAGAAACCAAAAAACAGGCCAAAGTCAGAAAAACCAATCAGAGAATATGCAAACAGGTTTTTGGGAACAATCCCAAAAGAGCTTAATGTTAAACAAACAGGGTCAAACCAGGCAGACAATTTAAAAAGAGCAGAGAGAACAGTAAGGCATTAGACTTGAGAGACTCTAGGGAATCGCAAACTTAGCAAGAACACAGACAGAAGACAGGACCTAAATTCACAGCGTTAACAATGCACAAGACAGAAACAATATGGTACAGGTGGTCTAGGTAACGAAAGGGCGGGGTCAACATAACAACAAAAAGGAGTCTTTGGTGACCTCTGGTGGTCAGAATAGAGTAACCCGTGACACCTCTCACTCGAAGTCAGATGGGATCGGCTCTAGCGTCCATAGTGACAGATAAGCAATGTAGATAATGGATGGACAGAATGTGCGCTCAGCATCAATGAAAACTTAACACTTACAATAACACACTAGTTTTAGATTTGAATTCAGTATTTGTATTCATTACTCATACATGAGTAGTAATGAGCAAAACAAGAGAAATCTGGGTGGTTGTTTTGCCATTGACCTACCGTTACATCTGAGTGCTCTTGGATTGCAATCCAAGCAATGTTGTCATTGTGTTTGCTGCCAATCCTGTGAGTTTTTGGAATTGTTTTTTTTTTGTTCTCTATATAAAGCCAAGCTGAAATTTTTTCCATTGTTCTGGACACCATTATGCCTCGCCTATCAGAGAACCACCAACACCGAACACTGGGTCTGTTGGAGGGTGGAATGTCGATTCAGCAGGTGGCCTGTAGAATGGGTTGTTCTCCACCAACAATAATGAATTTGAGACACCGGTTCAATGAAACCCAGTCTGTGAGGCATAGAGCAAAAGGAACTGGTGCATATGTTGCACCAGGAATGAGCTAACATACCCCAGGACAATATTAGACATCTTATACTGTAAGGTCAATACGTAGATTTCGTGTGGCTTGTATGGATGCTTATAGTGGTAACACAAGATATTGAAATGACCAGAATTTGGAAATTGGATATGCCATTGTTAAATTTTGGCTAAACTCATCAAAGAAATATTCAAATATAAAAGTTCAAGTACCTCCTTAAAAATATCCTACCACACCAGGGTAAAGTTTTCACTGATGCTGAGTGTACATTTAAGCATGTCACAGTGACATGTGACCAACTTTGTTCAGGATCTTTTGAAGACCTACTGTTAATTCACAAGTCATAGAGAAGGACTGTTTTTAAAGCATCAGAACTTCAAGCAAATCACCTGTTGAAGTAGTTCCACATCAAATTATTAATTTTTCTCATTTCTTACTTATGGTGGGGTTTTAAACAAGAATTTTTTTTTATCAGATTCTTCAACATTGTGAGATAGGAGGATTTTTTGACACCTTGATTCACATGGGGAATTAAGAGCTCTTGGTTGATGGAAAGTATCACAAGCCATTCAATCATTCATTTATTTTATTTATTTGCCTGAATTTTTAATCATATGAGGGTTGCTGGAGCCTGCCACAGCTGACTCTGGGCAAAGGTAGGGTACAACCTGAACAGCCTGCCAGCCCATCGTAGGAAGAAAACACGCAACCATTTATACAGACACACACACGTTCGCTTACACCAAGGGGCAATTTGTAACAGCCAACAGCTAATGTGTGTCTTTAGACTTTGGTAGCAAACTTGAGTACCCGGAGGAACACACACACACACACAAGCATGAGGAGAACATGCAAACTCCATGTGCGAATCCTGGACTTGAAACCAGAACCTTTTCACTGTGAGTGCAGTCTGGTATTAAAGGAATATAAGACGCCAGTATGTAAGTGAT
This sequence comes from Neosilurus hyrtlii, assembly GCA_028564935.1. Taxonomy (NCBI): domain Eukaryota; kingdom Metazoa; phylum Chordata; class Actinopteri; order Siluriformes; family Plotosidae; genus Neosilurus; species Neosilurus hyrtlii. The sequence continues at coordinate 14,942 of JAOUQZ010001937.1, forward strand.
CCAGTTCAGAATAAACACCAGCTGTACTTTGTGTAAGATAATCTGTCTGTTTGTGTAAGTGGGAATTTGACAAATTTATATTAATCACATGCCAAAATAAGTAAATGAAACCCCTAGAGAAATGATACAGTTGAAATTCTGGCTTTTCCATACATATAACACTTCTGTAAAATTTAAATAACAGGGCTTATATTGCATAATATTTAACCAGGCAACAAAAGGTTTATACCTTCATGCAGCAGTGTACAGGGTGCATATTCAAATTGCTGCATGTGGCTGCATGCTAGGCTTTCTGGGAGGGACAAGTGGTAGAGTTGAAGAAATGCATCTACAAAATTTCTGTTCACTACTGTGAGTTTAATCATTAACAAAGGATTACTAGCATTATTTGCATTTTGATAACATTGATACCTTTCACAGCGGATAACAACGTGTGTGGGCGTGTGTGTGTTTTCTGAAAGTATATGTTGTATTTAATTTTCTCATACTTTTCTAGGTGATCTACTAAAGGTGCACTCTCATGATCCTGATTGTTATCATATTTCAATGTTATTCTGATGTTGATTCGATGTTTCAGTTGATTTTGTTTAGATATGTACCGATGTTCTCCAATTGTCGCCCGATCATATTCCGATGTTATTCCGATGTTTTATTCCATGTTATTTCTATCTGTAGCAATGTCACTCTGATTTGTACCAATATTGTTCCCATGTGTCTCCCATATTGTATAAAAATGTGTAAATTTACCTGAAATGTGTCCAGAATGTTTCCCAATGTTGCTCCCATTTTTCCAAATTTTATATTAGTGTTGCACTACTGATGTGTACCAATGTTACTCCGCTTCTTTTCTATGTTTCCCCTATGTACTTTGAACACAAAAAAACACCAAAATTTTCAACTAAATATTTCATTCTTTGCCAAAGTTTTCCATAAAAATTCTACAATTCCCTCCAGTGTTCTCTGGCGTATACCAGGGTTTTCCGATCTGTACCAATTTTCATCAGAATATTCATTCTTGCCTCTGGGACTCTAGGTACACCCTGGACACACTCAATCTCACACACCCAGGGGGAATTTGGAACAGCCATTAAGCCTGCAGTGCATGTTTTTGGACTGTGTGAGGAAACCGGAGTACCCGTAGGAAATCCACATCGGATTACAATCAGGGCAAATCGGGTTCATGATCAGTATTGTGTAAGCACAACTTTAATGAACCCAGAGTCAACGGGTAATTTTCTTATCAGATATAATAATTCCATAACCTGTCTACCTCTCTTTCAACCTCCCCTCTGTGTTTTGCTGAGGTACACATGCTATGCTGTGGATGTCGGTGATCGTGATTCTCTTGACCCTTCTGCTCTGTGAGTCCTGTGGTCGGTCCTGGTGTGCTGATGCTGGCTGGAGTTCTCATCAT
>JAOUQZ010001966.1:0-16353 GCA_028564935.1 Neosilurus hyrtlii
AGAAAATGAGGGGAGGGTGCGAAAAAAATATGGATTTAGCTAGGTCTTATTTTGAGGGTAGGGCTTATTTTGGACCGTTCTGCAAAAGAAAGGGTAGGTCTTATTATCGGGGAAACACTGTATAAGTCTAAGAAGTTACCAATATCTATATAAACAGAATGAATCATGCCAGTAAGTAATTTGTGCAGTATTATTATGATAAACAGTAGAATGTAAATGTAGTGCAAAATGCAAATGTATAATAGTGGATGTTGTTGCTATATGGAGTTGTACAGTTTAATGGCCACAGGTAGGAATGATTTCATTCCAGGAACATTCGCCTCTCCGACACTACCATCAGAAAGTCCAGCTCCAGCTTGTAATCCTCCACCTTTTCCACATTGATGCCCTGGATGGAAACGGGGGCCACTGGTGTTTTGGATCTCCTAAAATCCACAATCAGTTCCTTGGTTTTGGTCACATTAAGCTGCAGATGATTCAACTCACACCACGTGATGAAGGAATCCACAGCAGCACGATATTCCGACTCATCACCTCCACTGATACATCCGACTTCAGCAGAGTCATCAGAAAACTTCTGAAGGTGGCAGGCCTCTGTGCAGTAGCTGACGTCCAGTGTGTAGAGAGTGAAGAGAAAAGGGGAGAGGACGGTCCCTTGTGGTGCTCCGGTGTTGCTGACCACCGTGTCCGACACGCAATGCTGCAGGGCATACTGTGGTCTTCCGGTCAAGTAGTCCACAATCCAGGACACAAGAGACGCATCCACTTACATCGCTTGTAGCTTCTCACCCCGGAGGGTCGGCCTGATGGTGTTGAATTCACTGAAAGTCAAAAAACATGACCTTCATAGTGCTTGCTGGCAGCTTCAGGTGGGTGTAGACATGGTTTTGCAGGTAAATGATGGCGTCCTCGACTCCGAGACAAGGCTGGTAAGCAAACTGAAGGGGTTCATATGTGGTCTAACCATGGGTCGTATTTGATTCAGTAGGAGTCTCTCGAGGGTCTTCATGACATGCAAAGTCAGTGCCACGGGTATATAATCCTGGGGGTCAACGGGACGTGGGATTTTTGGCACAGGAACGAGGCATGCCCATCGTGAAGATGTAATGTAAAACTCCACAGAGCTGGGGGGCACAGGCTTTAAGGACAGGGGGGTTCACCCCATCTGGTCCTGCTGTCTTGCCTGAATGTAGTCTTCTCAGTTGTTTCTCAACCTGATTATAAATGAAGTTGACTGGTGGGGAGGATTTTCAGGTCCATCAAAGGAGGCAGAGGTGCATTAAGGAGAGGAAGGGAGAGAGGGTTGTGTGGCAGTGAGTTCTAGGCTTGCTCCTGATGAGTTAGAAAGGTGCTGAGCAGTAGCCGCAGTAAAATCTGTTAAAAAACATATTCAGCACGTTGGCCGTATCCTCACCGCCCTCAGCTCCTCTGCTGTTCGATGGTCTGAAAACAGGAATGGTCTTCAGATCACTCCAAACCTCTCTCTTCGATAGTCTGAAACCAGGGTTGGTCTTCAGATCACTCCAAACCTCTCTCACGTTGGTATGTTGCAGTTTCCACTCCAGCTTTCTCCTTTAATTGTCCTTAGCCTCTCAGTAAACTTTGGATCGTTCTCACTTCTTCTCTGTTGCCCTTACCCCTGAAAGCCCTCTTCTTGTCGTTAAGGAGGGCTTTGATGTCTTTTGTCACCCAGGGCTTGTTATCATCAATCAATATCCTCACCATGATCATCACGACCATCACCGTGAGGCTCACAGAGTGCTTGCCAGTCTGTCACTTCCAAGCTGTCCTGTAATTTCTCCAAGGCCTCCTTTGACCATCTCGTAACAGTCCTTGTAGTCACAGGCTGCCTTTTCACAGCAGGCACATAGAGTGAAGAAAGATTAATTAAGTTGTGGTCTGATCTCCCCAGTGGGGGGAGGAGGAGGAACTGTGGGCATCCTGAGTATTTACATACAGCAGGTCTAAAGTTCTCTCCTCTCTGATGGGACAATCCACCTACTGCACAAAGTGCAGAAACATGATGGTAGGATTATGGTTTTGGCCTGTTTTTTTGCATCTGGACCAAGACGTCTTATCATCGATGGAACCATGAATTCTGAATTACATCAACAAATACTAAAGGAAAATGTCAGGACATCTGTCCATGAACTGACTCTCAAGAGAAAGTGGGCCATGCAGCAAGACAACAATCCTAAGCACACAAGTTGTTCTACAAAAGAATGGTTAAAGAAGAATAAAGTTAATGTTTTGGAATGGTCAATCAAAGTCCTGATCTTAATCCAATTGAGATGTTGGGGAAGGACCTGAAGCGGGCAGTTCATGTAAGGAATCCCACCAACACCCCAGAGTTGAAGCTGTCCTGTACGGAGGAATGGGCTAAAATTCCTTCAAGCTAATGTGCAGGACTGATCAACAGTTACCGGAAGCATTCTGTTGCAGTTAGTGCTGGAAAAAGGGGTTACATCAAATACTGAAATCAAAGGTTCACATACTTTTGCCATTCACAGATATGTAATAAGGAATCATTTTCCTCAATAAATATATGATCAAGTAAAATATTTTTGTCTCATTTATTTAACTGGGTTCTCTTTATCTACTTTTAGGACTTGTGTGAAAATCTGATGTTTTAGGTCATATTTATGGAGAAATTTTTAAAAATTCTTAAGGGTTCACAAACTTTCAAGCACCACTGAATTTGTAGGAGGAGGTAATCATTTAGCCATCTCAGTAATTTTTTATTACTGTTATATCTTTCACTTAGCTTTTATAAGTTGCATTGAGTAAATAAAGCTGTAAAATATTGTGTGAGTCTTCATTTTAGGCTGCAAAGCAAAAAAATGTGAATTATTTGAAGATATTATTTAGTTATTTTTATATCAACTGTATAGAAACAAACTTAAGTGACAGACAAAACTTAAATGGGAGAACTCCCACACATAACTGTCTTACCATCACTACAGCCCTGTTATTACCTCCATGGGGTCGATCTGGTTCTCAAAGCGCTGTACAGTTTCTTTAGAAGCTGCTAGTTGGGCTTCTTTAGTAGACAGCAGTTCCTTGATCTCCTGAGCCTTCTCCTTATTCTGCTTTAGATACTTCAACTCCATCTGACAGGATTTGACAGTGTTGGTCTGCTTCAGCCTTAACTGGCGAAGGGTTTCCAGCACCTTAATGTACCTTAGAGAAAATTATATTCACTAACTCAATGAAAGTTTATATTTACTAACTGAAAGAAAAAAAACAATTCAGGACAAGATGAGAAAGTAAAAAAAGGCCTTAAATAAATTTATAGACTGTAAACAAGAACTACTGAACATGCAGCATGACTGCGCAGGAGCAGGAAAATGTACCTCGTTGCTGAGAAAATCTCATCAAATTTCTGCTTGAGGGCTTTTCCTTCACTAAGAGGCCAGTTCGACTCCTCTTGGTGGCAGAAGATGACGTGGTTGAGCACTGCTTTAGAAACACCCAGAGCTGAGATCATTTCACGGTCTATTTCAGCACATTTTGAGCTCAAACTGATCTTTTCTCCATGCCTGTGAACACAAAGCACTCAGTCATCTCTCTATCCAAGTCTGGGCTATTAAAGGTCTGTGAGTCTATACCGATTACTTTAGGCATCAGAAAGGAATCCATAGTGGATAGGACACTAGTTCATGCACACAGGCAATCCACCTCAAACTCAACGCAGAGACTTGCAAGTTCAGGAACACATGGAGACATGCACATAATCACAAATAACATCATCTTCCACTTAGTCCGGGGTCAGGTCGATGGGGAAGCAGCCTAAGCAGTGAGGTCCAGACGTACCTCTTCCAGCTCTTCCAGGGGGAAACCGCGGTGTTCCCAGAACAGTTGGGAGACATAGTCCCTCCAGCATGTTCTGGGTTGACCGTGGGGTCACTTGCCAGCCAGACATGCCCGAAACACCACACCAGGGAGACGTTCAGAAGACATTATAATCAGATACCCAAGACACCTCAACTGGCTCCTCTCAACACGGAGGAGCAGCGATTCTACTCCAAGCTCCTTCTGGATGGCCGAACTTCTCATCCTATCTCTGAGGAAGATCTTGTTCTTTTGGTCACTACCCAAAGCTTGTGACTGTAGGTGAGGGTAGGAACATAGAATGAATGGTAAATTGAGAGCTTTTCTTTCAGCTCAGCTCCCTCTTCACCACAACAAACTGGTACAAGCTCCACTTTACAGTAGAGGCTGCAATAATCAAAAAATTTATTACTTAATTGTAATGTAATTTAATTTATACATAATTTTTATTCTTTTATATATTAGCTAAGTGTTTACTGTTTATTCTTTCCCTGTGTGCTGCTTTTCTTATGTGCTGCTGGAAATTTATTTTATTAATAATGTTAAGTCTAATCCGCCTACTGATCTCCTGCTCCATCCTTCCCTCACTCATAAACAAGACCCCAAGGTACCCCGAGAACTCCTCCACTTGGGGCAAGATCTCATTCCACACCTGGAGGGTGCATTCCACCCTTCTCCTGGTGAGAACCATGGACTACAAGGTTTCTGATTCTCAATGAAAGCTGGAGGTTCCAGTTTGATGAAGCCAAGAAGACAACGTCATCCACAAAAAGCAGAGACAAAATCCTATGGCCACCAAACCAGAAACCCTCAACATTATGAACAAAAACGGTGACATAGGACAGCCTTGGCACAGTCCAACCCTCACTGGAAAAGAATTCAACCTGTTGTTACCAATGTGGATCAAGCTCTGGCTACGGTGATACAGAGACCGAATGGCCCGTACCAATGGGTCCGGTACACCATATTCCCGGAGCACACCCCAGAAGATAGCATGAGGGACATGGTTGTAATCACATATTCACAAATATTAAGATCTGAATATTTATATAAATGCATTATGAAGAAATGTTCTTATGAATCAACAATTAATCAGTATAATTTTCCTTTAATAAACTTACTTTATTTTGGTGATGACTCCTTCAAGCGTTTTAAACTCAGGTGCTTTTTTGCCCTTCTGTGTGCTTTGCATAGAACGCTGAACAGCTACAAGTGCCCCATTAACGTCTCTGAACTGCAGCCGAATCTGAGCACGAACATCTGTTTCATGGGCATCCTGAATAAGTGTTGTAATAACACCCAAATGTTACACAACAGTTCTTTACATTTACGTTACCATTCCAAAGTTTGGGATCACCCAGAAAATGTCACATTTTTCATGAAAACAATAACTTACATCCATCAAATGAGTTGCAAAGTGGACATGAAATATAATCAACAAAGACAAAAATAATTTGATATTATTCAAATATTGTCCTTCAAACATTGCTTTCGGCTAAAATCCTCCATTTGCAACTCCAAATACACAGTCAGCTAAACTCTCTTAACAATATGAATGCCAGAAATTCTTGTAGATTTATTTTCAGTCTTCAAATGTAACTGAATCCACATAGAAATGATAAAAAGGTCTAGAGCTTAAGAGAGTGAAACTAGGAGGAAAAACAGCAAATACTGCAATTAGTCAAGCCACCTGGTTCCTATGAACATTAGCTTTAGTTATATAAATTACTTCACAGTCTGAATAGTAAAGCTAACATATCTATGAGCTAACAATATCAACCACAACTTTTAACAATGACACATTATTTTTTCTCTCTCTAACTTCATTTTAACATCAACAAGACTTATGAATTCACTTAGAACAAACATGAAATACTTAAAAATTATGCCTCTGTTGGCAAATCAGCAGGTAGGAAGAATAATTTTCTCTGGTGTAATGACCATCTGAACTGTCATGGAAGCTTGCCATAAAATGTGATTCTAAAATTATTCTAAAAAAATCAAAGTTACATCAAAGTCAGATTGTTGAATTATTTTGAAACCGAGATAACTGAAAACATTCCACCAAGAAAACTACTGTGAGACCCAAGATCGTGGACGTCACCATCCATCTCCGACCTTTGCCTTCCGTCTCCTACCATAACTAGAATTGGCCTATGACTGCCTCTCTTCCAGTTGCATTGTTTAATATTAATCTATATTTGTATAATCACTATACTCATTGGCTCATCTTTAATAAAAGTTAAACTGACTTCCTTTGCCATGCTTGGATCATTCCAAACACTTCTGGAACCTGCACTAGTCCGTCCCAAACTGGGGGTTCATGACTTGAAGTCAAAAAAGAAGGCAGACATAAAGAAAGCAATACTAAAAGCCTTAGTTGAGAAAGGTCTGCTGCCAGAGGGAAGTGGTGCAAGACTGCAGCGGTCCCCAAAGCACCTTAGAGAAGACCGTAAAGGAGGTAGATGAAACGGCACAGGACAGTGATGATCCCAACAGAAATTCAGAAACTATCATAAACCAGACAACCACACACGTTTTCCTGTGAAAAAGAAATGTTGTTTGACAGGTGGTGCAAAGTCAAGTAAAGTTGACAGCCTCGACAAAATAAAGCAAGTTATGCTGCTTAAAGACTTCAAAAGGTATATCTGCAATGACCTCAAAACCTACCTGAATGAACACAAAGTTTGCTTCAGGAGGCCACCATCCTTACTGATGACTACATCCTTACCCATAACAAAGTCTTTTTAAAGAAAAATGATGACTACAAGAAGCCAAGGTCTTACTCTGGTCAAAGGCCTGTGTCCTCTGTTAGCCATAATAAGTCCAGTTTCCAGGAAAAGAAATCTGAGAAAGATCAGACCAGGTCAGGTCTTGTACGTCACAGTGCACAGTATCGCTTATTGGCACAACTAACCCTGTACCGATCAAGATCTGGGGCAGCTCAATCGATGTTATTAGAAGGTATATTACCTTTCGATTTGAGTTCAGCCACTGGTAAACCTTCAATGTTGCAAGGTTTTGTGGATAGTCGCATTACAGCACCCCTACATTATACTGACTTAAAGTCAGACCTGGTATCAGGTCCCGTGGTTGTCACCGTTATGCTGTATCTAGGAATATATACATTACTATTTGGAAATGAACAAGAGAATCCAAAAGAGTTTCCATCTCGTCCGGTGACGCGAGCTCTAGCAAAGAAAATGGCTAGATCAATGAAAGTTCTGAAGATGACATTTTGGATTTGTCACAGATATTTGTTGATCTCAGTGAGGATCTTGGTCATGCTTCGGATGTCATGCTTGGTCAGCGCAGGCTAAAATCAGAGCCGGCTATTAGAGATGGAGTCCTGATGAGGAAGTGGAGACCCCCGGATGTTCCAGCTTCCCGAAGACTCGTCGACTATACACCAAACTGTGAGTCTGAAGACGTATAATCCTGAGGTTTTTAGATTGGAACAAAAGTTTCCCTTTGGAGGTATTAAATTCCCCAAAATTGCTCTGATCGATTTCTTCAAATTGTTCAGTCAGGCCAGTGTGATCTATTTAGGCTTTGTCGTCGTCCATGGACAGGTAGCTCCCATTACAGCGAAGGTGCAAACTATCGTGGACTTCCCAGCCCAGGAAAACTAATGCAGCCTAATGAGCTTCTTAGATATGGCAAGCTACTATAGAGAGTTTTGCGAGAACCTTGCTGACTTCACTGCCCCATTGACAGATCTGTTGGCTGTAGATGCCAGTGATGTTGGTGCAGGGGATATACTGTCACAGTTAGATGACAATGACAATGAATATCCAGTCTCTTATTTTTTAAAGAAATTTGGTGTTCACCAAATAAAATATTCAGCTACTGAAAAAGAGGCACTAGCCCTAAATCTAGCTTTGCAGAGAGGTATACCTCTCTTCTTCAAGTAAACCCATAGAAATGTATAGGAGTCAATAATGTGTGTGCAGATACACTTTCCCGTTAAACATATATCTTAAAATATTCCTATACATGCTTAAGACTGCACAATCATCATAAATCATTTTTAAGTTGTTTTGCAACCTTGCATACAAAAATATCATTTATGCAGTTATGATGATTGTCATTTTATTTCATATTACAGAAATTTTATAAGTTTCATATTTGTCATTTTGTTTCATATTATAAAGTTTTCATAAAAGTTGTCATAAATTCCAACTTTTCTTTTACAGAGTTTTTAACACGACTATTCCACTGGGCTCTAATGCTCTCTACCAGAAGATTTTGGTGCTTGTCATTCTCACACATAAATGTCATTAAAATTCATAATCGCACATCTTCACCACTGTCTGAACTTCACTGCTCTAACTAAATTGAAAACATGCCCTTTTCCTCATTAGATGTCAAATGTTGGTTACTAAACCAGTTAAGTAACAGTTACGTTCATCAAATTAGTAAATAGGATTGACAGTTAAAGTATTACGTCCATGTGTTGATAGTCACACAACATACTGTCGTGTATTATAGTTGCTATTGTGTATTTGTCGTCAAATTGCTTTCCAGGTGGTCTATGGACATGTCGAGTGCAAACCACAAACTGCTAGAGGGTCAACTTGTCGGAGAAACGCACTTTGCCCCACTGCTGGGAGTCCAGTTAGTGATTCTTGGCAAAGGCCAGACGCTTGGCTTTCATAGCAGGCGTAAGTCTTGGGTTTCCTGGCTGGTTTGTATGATTTCATGTTGAAATCCTTAGACAAATGCCGGGAAACGGTCATATGACTTTGCGTAACAATTTAGCCCTTATTTTCTTCATAGGTGACCTCATGACTATCCTCCTCCTCGAGTTGTCATCTTGCAGTTACTAAACTGCATGATGACATACTCTGCAAACTCCATGATCTTGGCTTGCTACGAAGATCAGGCAGCGAGAGAGGACGTTGCAAGCGGTGCTCAAGGAAGCAGAAGCGTGGAAAACGGGCGGGTGTACATCATTTTATTTTTTTATTCCATCTCATCTTTTTCTTTCTTTCGGCACCAAGTGTCTCATTCTTTATGTTGTCTTTTTTTTTTTTTTTTACTGTTTTTGCACTTTACTGTCTTTGCACTATTGCACATAGTCGCACCTTTGCACTTTATCAGAATACTTTATTGATTCTGGAAGAAATTGTGTAGCTAGGACAAGGTTTTGTGGTTATGTGGAAATTGATGTGGCTAGGACAAAAACCTGGGTCCTAGCTCTGTGGTGTTGGTTTTCTTTTTTTCTTCAAATTTAATCTCTGCTATATTTTTACATAGCACCTGGTCCTGGAGAAACGTTGTTTCATTTCACTATGTACTGCGTCAGCTATATGTGGCTGAAATGACAATAAGGCTTCTTGAACTTCTTGAACTACTTCTCATCCGATACTTGTAGAGGCTGTCTTCTTGATACCTGGCAATCGCCTGATGCACAAGCTGTCTTAAAAACTCCCATTTTGGCTGATATTTGCAGTTTAGTTAACTTTTGGCCATGTAAGGCTTTTTTCTGCCCATCTGAGGTACCTCCAAAATTTTGAAAATAGAAAAAAAATGTAACTAGATATGTTGACAGCAGCCAGAAAATGTACTAAATGAACGATTATGTTTAAAACAAAAAAATGATGCGACAGAGACAACGGGCTAATGCAATCTGATGCATTACCTTGAAATTGGTCTTTTTGAGCAGTGGTCTTAAACGTTTGTTCATGAGTGTACACTCATGTTGTATTTGTTGGTAAAGTTGTATGAAGTGGATGCTGCCTGAAAGTTAAAAATTCTAAATGCCTGTGATATGGCTCACCTGGATTAATTACCCAACATGGTGTATATTTTCATTTGAATGTAGAAATGCATTGGGCCTACATGTCTTGATACAATACAATGCACTAATTTTATTAGGCATTTACAAAATACACTGTGCACTTCAGTATTACTTTACTGTATCTGTTAATGTTTTTCAAGCCATATTTCATATTTTCAAGCCCCTCATTTGGGATTCTTTTCATGATCCGGCCTCCATTACAAATTAAATAAATAGCCCTATCCTAACCCAAAGAAGGCCAATTTAATTGCTTCCTTAATCCACACAATAGTTCCCAACTGTGCTGACATAACTTCAAAAGGGTTTTTCATGTGAAGCGAGCGGAACAGCAACACTAATTGTGCTTTCCCGCCTGACTCGATTGATGTGGTGGTGCATGCGTGGCACGATTATAGGAAGGCTGAGCTGGAAGGTAGTACATGCGGCGCAGTTTTTAGAGTTCTCGCAATCGTCGCCACCACCTTCCATGCAGGAATAAACGGGCCTAGAGAGATAAACAAAACATGTACAAGTGGACTATATAAACGGGTTAACTATTAATTTTGCTTTTAACATGAAAAACTTAGATAAGTTAACACAATGTGCCATCGGCTCACAAGTGTGATAGTTGCTGAAAATTGGCCTCTGTACATCTTTGTAGACATTTCATAAAATTCCAGCCATTTCCACCAGTAATAGTCATGTACAATATTAGCAGTGTCTAGACTGTCTTTCTGATCAATTGAATCATTTTTATTGAAAAATAAAAGTGCTTCCTCTCAAAAGAAAGGAAATTTCTAAGTGACCCCAAACTTTTGAAATGGTAGTGTACATTCACAAAGTATAATAAATAAATATGTACATCCTTTAATATGAAAGGCAGCATAAATCCAAAGCTGAAAGAAGGGAAACTAGACCTTACTGAGTTTCTTGAAGAGATTTCAGCTCTCTTCCAAAGGTTTTAACTGACTGAGGCTAGGTCTCAGGAACACTGGATAGATAATAAGGTGGTATTTGGGCTGCTGGTCCACCCAGCCATTCTAAAAAATATTAGGGTTTCCAGAGTTATGTGTGGGTAAATGGGTGTTAAACAGTCTGAAGAGAGGTCCTAGACCTGCACTGTAAGTGGCTAATAGCTGGTGTCATGGGCTTTCTTTGACCGAAGCCATCTATGTTAAACTGGAACAAACACCACAACATGAGTAGAGAATTACGACACCAACTAGAACTGCAAGCAGTTGTGACATTTTTGGTATTTGAGGTATATGAATCATTGTCTGTCTATGCTGTAAATTTTATTGTATTCACTTGAATCTAACTGATTAATTCTAAACATTGTAATGGGGAGAATGGGGTATTATGAACCAGGGGTAAAGTGAACCATTATGATTCTGGGTGAGTCTCTTGGTGCTGTGCAGTCCATGTTTCCCTGCTTTGATCACATGATTAGCCAGCTTCCTGTTTTGGTGCCATATGCCTATCCTGCACATCCAAGAGGAATTCTATGAACAAAAGTGTGTTATCCACAAAAAAAAAAACTATATCTTGTCATCATAAAGGTAAGTGCTTCAAAATGTCTTTAATCTGTTTTTCCAAAAATCAAAACTTCAAACAATTCAGTAGATATTGGTTCATAAATTAAGATATGTTTTAAATGTCAGGGGGAAAAAGGTTGTTGCATTGAACTTTTTTCCAACAACCATATGCAACAATACAAGAACAAAAATCTTTTTCATGATGCGACACGGAGTACAGTATTACGAACCACTGGAAACGGGGTATTATTATCAACCCTGGTAACAATAGATATCATGCATTTTTGGACACAAAAATATTAAAAAGAAACAAGAATAAAAAAAAGCAAAAACAATAGGATTCGTGGCCCTGCTGGGCTAGGACTTCTAATTATCAGCCATCTACTACACAGTCCTTGGAGCTCTTCGCAAACAGCTAAAAAGCCATTTAAATCTGACATTTCTGAGGAGCGGTAAAACGTCTTCAAGAAAGTCAGAGAAGTCCAGTTACCCTTGTTTTAACCTTGGATCTACTAGACCTACATAAGTATAAGTATGCCATTGCTTTAGTAATTTATCAAATCTGCTTTATGACAAACACCATAAATACGTGGAAAAATAACCCCCTACCTTTGGATCATGAACAAAAGTATTTCCTTTACTTCCAGGAGGAAAATCTCCAGAGGTGACATATTTAAGACACTCAATAATGGTCTGAAAATGAAAATTAAATCACTTGTAAATTTTTAATTTCTCATCACCAGTCTCAGCAAATACAACAACTTTACAGATTAACAACAAACCGTTTTTCCAGCTCCATTCGGTCCAACTAGCACCGTCAAAGGACTGAAAAACGAAATTATCTGCTTGTCCTTGTCCTCGACTCCAAAACTTCTCACTCCGAGGATGCTCATCTTCTCAATTTTTGACATTCTGAATTAGAGTGCTGTCTGTAAACAGAGAGCTAATATATATATATATATATATATATATATATATATATATATATATATATATATATATATATAAAACCTTAATGGTGTTAACATTCCCACAATTAACATCATGCAGCAACTCAGCAACACTAATACTTTACATTAACAATAAAAATAAAAAGCAGAAGATACTGCTGGAACCAGGTAGCTAACCCAGTTAGAATTTAAACAAACTCAAGAAAAGACTTACTCTGATTTATCACCGAGTTCACAGTGTAAACAGTGAGTTAGTGGTGTGTTAACACCAGTTTAGCAGTAAGTTAGTAGTGGGATAGTACTGCGTTAGCACTAAGTTAGCAATGAGTATTTACCTCAGACAGAAACATGGTCTCGTGCGCATGTCATGTAGCTACTATTTACTGCTAGCTGATTTAGCTTCAGCAGTACAAACATTATTACAAGTGAGAACTTGTGACACAATTACAAAAAACTACATTATGGTTTAATATTGATGATACTTAAACACAAAAGTGAATTGCCACAATGATCACTCCATACTCACACAATCGTTTTTTGACAGTAACTACACACACCACAGTCTATTTTTCCCGCGTGTGACGTATTTCCGAACGCAGCACGCACGCGCACCAAACTTCCTTTACAACAACCCGGACCATATTCGGATCCCCTCGGCTATTTCCGGACATCACGCCTTATATAGATATCGGCTTGTGCTGTAGCGTGGTGAGGTTACCGCACTACAGTCATCACAGTGCATCAAAAGAAAGAGAGCAAAAGTAGATCCCTCTGAAATATATTTATAATTATTATTTTTCTTAAATCTTATAAAGATTTTTTTACTTTCATCGCAGCGACGCCATTTTGACATTTAGTCACATGATCAAAAAGATCCCAAATATGGCGTGTCCGAGTCTACGTTGTACCGGATATGGGCGAGGAGTTCCGAGTGCCCCGACAAGTGACTGCGAAGTGGACTACAGTGACCACAATGCAGTTCGAATAAGAGGGCAAATGTACTTCCGGTAACCTCATTCGGCTTTGATCGAGAGCGTTTAGAGAAAACACCGTTGATTTAACAATATGTAAACGAAGAATCATCAAAATACCAAAACTCTGCGCTTTTTTGCTCCATGTGCTGTTTTGGTCACATAATAACATAAATGCAGCCAATATTTACTGGAGTAAAAGCATCTCCAAGTTTGAGCTTCTAAATGTTTTTAAACAGGTTGTAAAAATGCCAGAGACCACTTTTACTTTCTAAAATTAAATCCACAGACTTTCTCAATATGAACAACACATTGAGTTTATGAAAACAATCTAAATTAATCTTAGGCTTGTTTAAATGCATAATAATATTTTTTGTTTATTTAGTCTTGGTGTTCAATATTTGCTTACAAAAAATATTTTTTAATATTGTGTAATGGTGAATAATATTAGAATTTTCTCTAACGCCTTCAGGTCGACACTGCAATGTGCCTTTGGTGAAAACTAACCGCTGCTCGAAGCTCTTTATTCCTTCTGTTATCAGGCTGTGCAACACAGTCTATACCCATTTTAAATAATTGCTGCAGTATTGTTTCTGTTTATTCTATTTATGGTATTATCATTTCTATTGGTAATAATTTTTAAATATTGTGACTTTTGTTGCTCTTTGTTTTACTCATACTGTTCATATGTTTTCTCAAACAGTTGTCTGTTGGGGTGATGTTTTTGGATAAAGGCATGTACGTATGGATGAATGTAAGGACTGGAAAGCTACAAATGAATTGTCTGTTGGCATCAATAAAGTTAATTGAATTTTGGATTGACCACAGAATTTCCTAAGTTACACTGATTGTTGCTCTTTATTTAGACCAAGATCTTTGGAATAGTACAATGTTTTGATTGGTGAGTGACAGGGATCTGTTTTTAATATTAATATCAGCAACCTGAAGAATTCTTAAAGGTACTTGTACTTGTGTATGCTTCCATGGTCTACACAGAGTGCAAAAAAGTAAGCAAGGTTGCAGGTCTGTTTAACTACACACACAAAATTGCACCGGGGGAAGGCAGGGTAAACCCTGAACAGCTCACTGCTCCATACCAGGACCAACACACACTTTATCTAGTCCAGATAAATTGGTTGAAATAATAATTCTGATGTTATTAATAATCAGTATTATAAAGTAATAATTTATTATAAAGTAACTCAACATGACAGTCGTGTAAGAAGTAAAGCTTAAAGAAAACTAACTTGTCCATTCTCTTAATATTAGAAATCAGTGTTTAGACAACTAGAAGAGCTACTGATTTCTAGCATCCGGTGGATTCACCTTCTGCAGCTTCAAAAGCTTCTCAGAAAAGTTTATGAGCGAATAGAATTGCAGCTTTAGACACCACTTTTGAAAATCTTCAGAATGTATGTTCTGCTGTGTAAGTGCACATTTGTATGATTAAACTGTGAGGCTATCTGTTTTATACAAAGGAGCTCAGTACTCTAGTGAATCATTAATTCATTACACAGTAATAAAAAAAATTGATCAGTGAGCACATAAAGTGGAGAACCCTAATATAATTCAGTTTCCTTTGGTCCATTCTATATAACCACCTTGAGAATGAAGACATAAAATTCATCTTCATCTTCTTCATCTTCTTCCGCTGGTTCCGGGATCGGGTCGCGGTGGGGGGGACATAAAATTAAACAACACAATTTGGGTGCCTCTAGTCCTTAATATATTGTGCTTAAAACAAAATTATATGAAACAAAAATAGAAGCGATGAACCTCAAAACGAAAGCCAACAAAAGCATCAGATAAATCTCAGATAATGTCAAATATCTAAACTCATTATGGTGCATCAGCCTGTAGGACACAAGGGCAAGTAACACAAGGGCAAAATCATTAAACTTTTTAGAAGTTATATGCTATGCATAAAATGAGGTTTTATTTATTATGGGTAAGGTTCAAGGCCACAAACAAATAAATGTATGTTGCACTTTAAATGGGTCTGTCTCATCTAAGAAAAAATAAATTTATAATATAAAACTGTCTAATGTTTTTATCATCCAGTTCATTGAATTGTTTGGTTGCAACAGCTTAAAATAAAAATACACTGTAATCTCTGAGTTTGTTGTAGTTAAGTTTTTTTATTCATTTAAATGACATGGATCCCCACATACACAATTCAGTATTAGAGGGCAAAGTTTCAGCTTGTAACACTGAAATCTTTTTGTTCTATTTTGCAATACTGCAGGACATGACGACAAGAGACGATACTATGCGAGAAATCCTCAGTCATCTCCAACAACTCACTTACTACTCCAGTCTTTTCACATTTGTACGTCTTTCATCTCATTAAAATCCCAAAGATATTCCTTTAAATTACAGAAATGGTGTAATGAAATGGCATGTTGTTTCTGTCTCTTATTTAGGGACACGAGTCTGATATACCTGACAAATATGCGGATGGGGAGCATCAATGTAAGCTTTAGAGAATTGCTGGTCAGATAAACTAACACTGGAAATATTAGAGAAATGTAAAGTGCAATAAAGGTCCTTTTTTGTTGTTGTTTTGGGGTTGTTTTTTGTTTGTTTGTCTTGTTGTTTGTTTGTTTGTTTTTTGTCTGTCTGTCTGGCATAAACATCCATGCCATGGTCAAAGTCACAGATCACTAAGCTTTTTTGCTCATTCTAATGTTTGCCCTAAATTTTAACTGAAACTTTTAACTTACTGATCTTATGCATTGTTCTGCTGCCTAAAGATTGAGCGATTGGATAATTGCTGGAAATTAGTGGTATGTACATTCACTGTTGTGAGTAAAATTTGGGTTTATAAGATTTGCAAATCATTGCCTTCTGTTTTTATTTACATTTTACACAGAGTCACAACTTTTGTGGAAGTGGAGTTGTATAATCTGCCTTATTTTATTTTATTTTTATTTTTATTTTTTTTTTACAGTTTTGCATCTGTAAAGAATTAATCACCCAAGAACTTTTGAAAACAATTGGTTTGGCAAAGGTTACAGATGGAGACATGGCACTATAACTGCATATGATCTTCAGAATGCTGAAGTACAGTATTAATGCACTGCTTCAGCAGTCATTTACATTTACAGCATTTAGCTGACACTCTTATCCAGAGTGACTTACAATTATCACCTTTTTTATAGAACTGAGCAATTGAGCGTAAGGGCCTTGCTCAAGCGCCCAACAGTGGTGATAGTGGGTGATAGTGGTGATAGTGGGGATTGAACCGCTGACCTTTGGATCAGTAACCCATCGCCTTAACCACT
>JAOUQZ010001976.1:0-16353 GCA_028564935.1 Neosilurus hyrtlii
ATAGCCGTCAGCGTGTTTCTGCCCTGCGATGGCCTGGCGAGCTGTCCAGCGTGTACTCTGCCCTCATCCAGAGTCGGCTGAGATGGGCGCCAGCCTCCCTGCAACCCTAATTAGAATTAAGCGCTTCAGAGAATGAATAAATTAATATTGCACAGTACAATGTATATATACATGAAACTTTTTATTATTATTATTTTAGATGAATGCTATAAATGCACGGTACAACTCATTCTGATCTCTTAATGAAATATTTCCCAACCCTAAACATTTCTTATTAATTTAAAAGACGCTTCTGGAACATGAAAGTTGTTTTGTAAAATGGGGCAGAATTTACTCTGAAGCCTTTATATATATATATGTTTATGTATTCAGTAAATCGTGTCTTCACCAGCCCGCCCGAACGCTGTGGTTGTTACTCAGGGAACAGGGTTGTCTCACAGGGATACAGTCCTCGTGCGAGAACTTTATCCAGCCTTACTTAATCCTTGGCGGACTTGCTACAAAATGACATTTACACTTCCGCACTTGGCTGAGTCCAGTGTGTGACGTTTCACGTTCCACGTGACCTGCCTTGAACTGGTTGAGTCTGTTTGACAGCTGTGGGGATTAAAGAGCCGGGAAACACAGAAATGAACTTAAATATCACAGAACACACAGCTGTGATAAATGCTGGGACTAAAAGGTTTGATTTATTAAGCCACCATGAACTATTAGCAACAAAAACATGACTAAATGTTTTATGTACGAACCTGATTTTAAAATGTTAGAATTGTTGAAACATACCTTAAGTCACCAAAAAATAAGCACTTTAAAATTTGATGATTTGGTCAGGTGTGTTTACGCTGCACACAGCCATCTTGAAAATGGTGTAATGGGTACCCAAATTTACAGAATGTCATGTGATTGCACCAGGAAGTTACGAATATGACACTTAGGGGCCAAATGAGGTAAAGTCAAAGATAAAGCTGTGTAAGGAAGTTTTCCGGACATTTAGTGTCACCGTGGGTTCTCATGGGTTAACTCTCTGTCGGACACCCAGCAAGGTGTGACTGATCCAAGTCAGTCTTGAGAGTAAATCCTGACCCTGACCCTGTTGATTGTCATAAAAAAATAAATAAATAAATAAATAAAAAAAAAAACCAGACATGACACTTATTCCTTCAGCGATTGGTTAATAATAAATTACCTCATTCACTTGAACTCTATTCACCACAACTTGGCATACTCATTAATTTTTAACTTAATTTTTAAGTATTCCAATTACACTAAATTACCTCAGGTCAACCCAGTCATGATCATATCTCATTAGTGGTGCACATTCTATTTGATGTATGTAATTGTTACTTGTTCTATTAGCTTAATTTAAATTCTTTATAAACAAGTCCTTGCATGCTCTGATAGAAGCTTGCTCATTAATTATAAGAACAGGGCTATTTGATAACTGTCAACGTGTTTGTGTCAAGCTACTCTCTCCATTCAGGCTGAAGTCAGAGCCTCTTCTTTAGAGGAGTCAACCCATTACAAAAATGGATTTTATGCACTGAAATACTTAAACAATTGAACAAAGATGGCTCAAGTATTCTTTGCATAAAACTAAATTTATGGAGGCCTGATTTCATTAAGAATTAACAAAAAAACAAAGTATGAAATTCATTTAGTTGCCCTTCTATTGGTGGCATCAGGTGACACTGGATTGGACGGACCACCAGGGCTGACTGGTCCTATAGGAGTCTGTATTTCTGGGTGGCCAGGTCCTCCAGGAGTTCAAGGTCAGAAAGGGATGCCTGGAATTACAGGTAGGATCATCAACTCAGTTTGACTGACCAAATGAGTAAGTTTAGTATCTAACAGTGAGCATATAATATTGGTGAAGACTTTTTATATGGTACACATTAAAGTGTATTCTTTTCAGGATTTTGTGGTGGGAAAGGTGTGCAAGGTGAGCCTGGATGTCAGGGGCAAAGCTTACCAGGTTGTGCTGGGCCATTTGGGACACCTGGTTTTAATGGAGAAACTGGTCCACCTGGTCTAGATGGACCAAAAGGACTAAAGGGGCAGAACGGCATGTCTGGGTGCCCAGGTACTGAAGAACCCATCTACAACATATACAAATAAACACATATACTTGGTATAGTTATAGCTAGTTATTGCGGATTATGATATATGGGTCCATTCATTCAGGATCACGTGGGAACAGTGGGCCCCCAGGGAACCCTGGATGTCCAGGATCTCCTGGAATCCCTGGGTGTCCTGGACCACCTGGACCTAAAGGTAACGCCCCACATAAACCCATTCACACCCTTGTATTCACTTTGTTATTTATCATTGTAATGATATTATGACAACGCTAATCGCAAACATTTAAATTTACACAAGACTTAAAATACAGAAGGTGACATTGTTAGAATATTGATGACACCTTTGCTTAGGTTTTGCAGGCTGTGATGGACCACCAGGTGCCAGAGGTCCGGAAGGCCAGAAAGGGGACCAGGGGGATCCAGGTCCAAAAGGAGAACCTTTAAGTATCTGCAATCCTGGTGACCCAGGAGACCCTGGAGAAATTGGTGATTATAATATTTTAACCTTGCTGGAGTATTTTCTCTTCGGGGAAAAATACTAACATGTTCAGGGCATGTACTCCAGGACCTGGGTTGGAGATCTGTGCAGTAAATTAGAGCAGTGTTTCCCAATTCTGGTTCTGAAGGATTGGGTCGCATGTTGTAGTGTTCTTCTTGTTTCCAATCACCTGATTTAGGCTTAGTTTAAGTAGTTAGCTCCAGATTTTCATGTCTTGAAGTGAGTGTGACAGAGCAGAGAAAGCACTGAAAGCACTGACCAGGGTTGGAAACCACTTAAAAAGGAACACCATTTTATTTCTTAATGTTTCTAACATATAATTTCCTTATGTAACAATTGAAGTCTATCCGTTATCCATTATTTGCCTCTTCTGGGTCCCGGAGGTTAGCTCTAGGTCATGACCGAAAGAATAAGATTGAGGTTCCTACAAAGGGAAAAGCTAAAATCTTACAGTTATAATAATTATTGTCATTCATTCCTCTGAGGAAAGTAAATCCTGGAAAGAGTCTCAGTCTTCAGCTTTCTTTGTGATAATCGTAGGTCACCCTGGTCAGACTGGATGTAAAGGTGACAGTGGAATCAAAGGAACACCTGGAAGCTTTGGGAAGAATGGAGTACAAGGCAGTGCTGGGCCACCAGGTAAAACGTTTAACTTCTTTCCTCCTGCAAATCAGCATTCCATTACTTATGCTTGTAGTGCAGCTGCACTGTCCACACACTAGAGGTCTTTTGTCAGGAACCTGCAAGATAATTTACTCTTGTGAGGTCCAAGCCAGCTAACTCCAGATTGTCACAAACAACATGCCTTATACACCATAAGCTACTTTCCTACATCTGTCTTTAATCCATACCACATATACGTCAGGGTCACAGGGGAACACTGGTGCTAATTCCAGTGAACTTCGGGCAAGAGACAAGATCCTCCATGAACAAGTCGTCAAACTATATCAAGGCTGTTGTAAGGATACAAAACCACGTTATACTTTTCATTAGCTTTCAAATATCAGAGGTTATGTAAAACGGCCGTTTTAGCTGACTTTTGAGCTCTATTCCTGTTACTCTATCGGAGCTCTGTTCACGTATTATGATTTTGTCAGGGATGGTTGCCAGAGGCGGGACTTGAGCCCGGCTCTCCGACACACTGAACCGAGTAGCACCCCACTGGGCTACGGAGAAGGACACAGTTGCAGAAGCACTGACACAAAAATAAGGGGTAGGGTAATTCCAGGTATTTATTAAGTGGGGGGGCACAAGCTTGGCAGCTTCAGAAAAAAAGTGTCCACGTAAAAAAAACACTCAGGAAACAAAAACAATCACCAAGTGACATAAAGAAAAGTTCTTTCTGAGCCCAGTAGTAAAACGGAAGGCTCAAACTAGACATGAACAGAGAAAATCCTAAAAAAAAAAAATCCAAAAAAGAACTGGAAGGCAAACTACTAACACTGAAATCAGAGACTAAAACACAAACCAATACAGTTTAATCCACAGAGAAGACTCAGGGCAGTTCACACATAGGAACTGGAGAACCCAGCAAAGACAGAGCACCGGCAGGGCACTTACATACACAGACATAACAAGGACCAGGTGATAACAATGCTAAATAACTGGGATTAGAGTGGATGCAAGACAATACAGAGGTGACATGCAACATCTGGTGGTGGAGATAGCTAACAACGCCCCAAAAGCTCTGACAGATTCATTTAATAATTTTCTCTAAGTATATTTTTTGGTAAATTATGTTTGTTTGAACAATATGGTGTATGGTTATACATTTTTCACTAATAAACCTCTGTTAATAACTATTTCTAATTAAATTTTATATAGTTTGTCAATCACCATTTCCTTTCATTCAAGTTTTGCTGAAAGCATTTTGAGAATTATATCAAATCATGAAACTGGTATTGTGAAGAGAATTGAAGAACATCTGGAATGTATCATCGTTATGGGTGTACTATCTGGCTTTCCCCCTTAGGTCCTCCTGGAGAACGAGGCCTGAATGGCTTAACAGGTGAACCTGGTATGCCTGGCTGCGTTGGGGAAATGGGACCTTTAGGTCCTCCAGGTAACACACACACACACACACACACACACACACACACACACACACAAGGAGTACTTAAAGAGTAGCTGTTTTATTTCTGCTTGATCGACAGTTGAATTTCTTTTATCAAAAAACTTGGCCATTTATGCATGACAACATTGAGAGAACCTTTTTTCCCCTTCGCTGTATGCACAACATGTATTGCTCTGAGTATTTGAAGTTCAATTTTTGAGGAAATTGAGGAGACAAACCTCAGAAACAAAATAAAAGGGATTATAGAGTGTGTTTGCGATAATCATCCATAAAGGTCTGAAAAGTGTGTTCCAGAATCTAGCAATACACAAGAGCAAAGTTCTTACACCGAATCCGGTGCTTGTGATGGTGATGTGGATACTGGACAGGATACAGGTTATGCAGCGAGATTTTACTTGATTGTAAATACACTACATGCACTTGATTTATAAATACTATGCACCTGGAAATCCATGTATTTGTTTATGCACAGTTTGAGGTGTGTTATGACAGCGCTTCAGTACACATCCCTTGTGGATTGCCATATTTTACCAGAACCTTTCTATAGCTGATTAAAATGATCTCAGTGATCATTGCTGAATGTTTTCTTTACACAGCTGCTTTTCTGGCACATGTTGGTGTTTATTGTGTTTATTAATGTTACAAAATGGAGGATTTTCAGGAAATCATAGGTACTGAATCAGGAAACATTTTTTTCTTGTGTTGGACTAAACGTCCGAGTAAAATCTTCAATCCTGAGATTAAAACAGAGATCACCCACGCTCGAAATGAGCACTACACTACACCACACAGATACGAACAAGGGTGACCAGTTTTCTCACATTGTTCTTACTTGTTTTATCCTCATATCATGCAGATAAATGTCCCTATACAAAAAGGTACAGAAAGATGACATAGAAAATAATAGAAAGACAAGTAGAACGACACTGAAAATAACAGAAAATGACACTAAAATGCACACAAGTCATGTTTCTTTGTTTTGTTTTGTTTTGAACACAGACACGCTCATATACCAAATATATTTATTTCATTCATTTGTATCCAACAGCTGAAAGTGCCATTTAGGTGACAGCTGCTCTTTAAGCTCTTGTGCTCGCCTGTTCTCAAATTAATACCGTACACAGAGTCACTTGACCTCCGGTATCATTCTCATTTTTCCTTTCAGGTATCAAAGGTGACAAGGGAGCACCTGGTCTCTGTGGACCACCAGGAGATAATGGTACTCCAGGAGCAAATGGCCCCAAAGGGATCAAAGGAGAACCAAGTCCCCCTGGACCAGGAGAGCCAGGACTCCCTGGAGAGGAGGTGAACTCACCACTTCTTAGAGTTCACTCCAGAATTATTTATTCTTCAAAAGAACAGACAAATGATTTACACCAAATTATCATTCCACAAACTAACAAAGGCAGTAATGTGTTAATAGTGGTATGCAAAGACACCTATTATACTATAATGCATATATACACATTATAATTAGCACCTCCAGGAGGTTATGTCTTCACCTGTGTTGCTTTGGTTGTCTGTTTATTTGTGTACACAATACCTCTATTCTGGATTACTGATCTGAAGGTTGGGGGTTCAGACACCAGTACCAACAAGCTGCCACTGTTGGGCCCTTGAGCAAGGCCTTTAACCCACAATTGCTGAGTTGTTAAACAAAATATAAACGAAAGTCACTCTGTATAAGGGCGTAAATGTAAAAATAACTCAAAAAGTTTTCCACAGATTTGGATGAATTGTTTTTCTAGAGTAGTGTGTGGTACAAGCAACAAACCATTAAATTTTGGAGATGATCCATGCATGGGATCCTGAAAAAATCCTGAAATCCTGAAAAACCTTCATCATGAAGCAAAATGTCTGCGATGGCCTGGCGAGCTGTCCAGGGTGTACCCCGCCCTCACCCAGAGTCGGCTGAGATGGGTGCCAGCCTCCCCGCGACTCTAATTAGGATTAAGCGGTTCAGAAAATGAATGAATGAATGAAGCAAAATGTTCATCATGCCCACTAGTGGGAGACATTTCATTATAACTATGGCAAGATATAACATTAACAAGATTTTTTCTGCCTAATCCCCCTCTAGTTATTACTGTTGTCCACTGAAAGTGAATTTCTTATTATTAGAGGATAGGGCATCTTAATCAGAGACATTGCGAAGCTCGAAGACTTTGTGTAATTCACAGAAAAATTGGAACACTGCTGCAGAACCCATCTCTGAACACACAGAACTTTCCCCATATACATACTGATGTAACTTTTCAACTTTGATGCCCAACACTAAATGACCAACAACCACTGCAATTTCCTATTGAACAATCATAAGAATAACCTATTAAAACTTTACTATAGTTTGTCAGTCACCATTTCTACTATTAAATTCTCATTTAAAATAATTCTTCACCAAGGAGGTTCTGATTTATCAGCATTATTTTTTTTGTCACATTCTGCTTAAGCCACTTAAGCCTAATTAGGGTCACGGGGAGGCGGATCACATTGTAGATTCTATAACATTCTGAGAGAAGAAGATTTTGGAATTACAGTCAGCTGGTCCAGCAGGGAGTGCTGTGTATGTTGCAATTTTTGGCTAGGTGGGGGTTTGCACCCTCTGAGTGCCCTTTTTGTTTATATAGGTTTTATTATAAGAAGATACTGATGTAAATCTTAATGTTTATCTCGAGATTTATTATTTTTAACAATGATGTTGCTATTTTATATGAATTTTTATGAAGTGCAACAAACCTGACATGAGAGTCCTGTGATATTCATATTAAAATATTGCTTTTGTGGGAAAATAACAAATGACATGAGCATTTGTTCATTTATTCATATACCAAAGAAGGAGCCTATTTCAGCCAACTCTGGGCAAAGGCAGGCTACACCCTTAACACCTCAGCAGTCTTTCACAGGGCAACACACACACAAACATTCACACTCACATTCACACCTAGGGTAAATTTGGAACAGCCAATTAGCTTCATGAGCATGTCTTTGGACTCTGGGAGGAAACCAGAGTACCTGGAGGAAACCCACACAAGCACGGGAAGAACATGCAAAACGTACACAGAAATGCCCACACAGAAACCAAAACCTTCTTGCTGTCAGACGGTCGTGCTAATCACTACGCCATCACATGATCAAATTATCCATTCATTAATTTTCTAAGCCGCTTAAACTTAATTAGCTGAGAGGCTGGCGCCCATCTCAGCCGACTCTGGGCGAGGGTAGGGTACACCCTGACCAACTTGCCAGGTCATCACAGGATGATCAAATGATATAAAAAAAATAACATTTGTATTTGGAAGAAGCAGGTTTTTAACAGTTAGTAAGGTTTAGATCACGGGCAAGAAACTAACGCCACTTTGCACATCTGTTGTTTTAGTTTTTAATTCATTTTCTGTAGTGAATTTAATAAAGTGGTAAATTTGGAAAAGAAACACATTCTGACTTGTTCATGACCCAAGTTCTAGGAGTACTGTCACACAGATTCACACTTTCTCTGCCAGGGTGAGTCAGGAGCACAAGGCATTAAAGGAAAGAAAGGAGAAAGAGGACCATGTGGCCCTGCTGGTAATCCAGGAGCAGAAGGGCCTTGCGGAGAGATTGGAGAGACAGGAATACCAGGACTACCAGGTACATCTCTTCCTCGGGTCTATCTCTCTGTAATATCTCTCTTCTAATACAGTAAGAGGTCATTTATTTATAACACATTTAAACATTGAGATCTCGTTCCTGAACTTCAGGATCCCCAGGACTGCCCGGAGAAAAAGGTTCCGATGGACAGCCAGGCCTTCCGGGTTCTGCGGGATCAATCGGCCCACCAGGTTCTCCTTTTAGTTAACATGCAATACTCTTCTGTGATTACAAAAAATGTACATTACTGGCTTGCAAAGATTAAATTTTAATTTGTAAACTTATTCACTATAATAGGTTTTAAGTTCAGTAGTAAACTGCAAGTGTCTTATTGGACATTCATGTTCAATCGCTCACTCCTACTTGGTGAAGGCCAGGTACACCCTGAACAGCTCGCCAGTTCATCACTGGGCAACAAACACAACCATTCACACACACAGTCACACCTAGGGGCAAACTGAAACAATTAGTGTAATGTGCATGTCTTTGGACTGTTGGAGGAAACCGGAGTACCCTGTGGAAACCCGTGCAAGCACAGCGAGGTCATGCAAACGGCACACAGAAACACCTTTTCCGAGCCTGTGACTTGAACCCAGGATCTTCTTGCTGTGATGCAGATGTGCTAACCACTTCACCCGTGCCTTAATGCATCTTTTAATTTTTATTAAAATGATGTTTTTAATCACATTAACCTTAAAACATAGTAGTATTTTGTAGAATGTTTGATCAAAAGTTAGCCTCATTTCTACTTCCTGTTCTTTCTGTCTCAGGTTGCTCTGGGTCACCGGGTAATTTAGGTCCTATAGGTGAAAAGGGAAACCAGGGCAAGGACGGCTTTCCCGGATATCCTGGAGAAAAGGGGAATGCAGGCGGTAAAGACAGAATCTTTTCAAACACTTATCTGATCTTAATAAACAGCTGACTTTCTACACAAACAGGCTACAGATTCTGTGTTTCTCGTATCAGTGCCTGTTTACACTTCATGGTTAATGATGAAAAAATATAAAATAAAATAAATTGGTGAAATGCATAAAGGAAATAATACTTTTTTGTGTTTTATTGCAACCTTGCGGTATTTTGATATTGTAGCCCTGCAACACATAGCAATTTTTTCTTTTACCACATGGTGGAAGCAGACTGTAATAAAACAGTGAAAAAAAAAAAAACCTGGACAGAGCCATGTAGTAGGGTTTGATTGGAGGGTTGTGAAACCATATTTGAGCTACCTCCTGGTCATTCAGGACTCCCTCAGCTATTTCCAGTGGTTTCTGCTATTCAAAAATAGCCTTGAGTACATTGGGTGCCATACTGGCGTAAAGCTATTTTAAGTTTTTGCAGAAATCTAGCAGGAAGTGAACCATTTTTTTTCTTTTGGCTTCCTTAAAGAAAAAAATAAACACAGAATCAGGTTGTTGAGGTTGCGTAATACTTCGCTAATGTTTACATTTATGAACAACAGTGATCCTGAGGCGTAATAAATGATCACAATAGCAGAAAACACCGGAAATAGCCAAGGGAGTCCCGAATGTTCCTGTCCCAAATATAAAAGTAGTACTGGCTCCAGTGTTCCCATAATGCAATGCCAAACACACCACCTTGACCATCCGAGGCATCCCCCCCTCGTAAAAATTAGTAATTTAGTCGTATTCAATTTCTGCCCATCAAGTATTGCCTCCCCAACACACACACCACCACCAACCATGACCTTGATATTGCTACCCTCATCTTTAATAACTGCTACGCATGTGCATTCGCGGTTGGCCTAACACACTCAAAAGGGAAAGCAGTATCCTCCCGAGCTATGTAGGAATGAGTTTACAGATGCACATGATTGGCTGGTGATTGCTGTCATTAGAGCGTAGTGTGTGTGCAAAATCCATTCCTTCCGTGATAGGTCGAGATCGAACCTGCGATCTTCAGGTTAATAGCCATGCACCTCTTCAATGCACGCCAAATGTTTCTCAGTGCCTCTTTTTGACTCAATTTTGATGATGTAAGGCAACATACAGTATAGTGATGGGTGGCTGCGTTAATATCAGGAAAATTCTTCTGATTCACTGTCTTATCTTTGAATGTCAGCTGTTTGTACGGACACTAAATTTGGTTTTAGAGTTCCCCCTGAGCTTCTCATTTAAACAATACAGCAGTGCAACTGGCTATCACAGGCTTGTGATGTCATTTCTAGTACAGTTGGAATAAAGTGTATAGAGTACACCTGAAGAGTAAGGTATGAGGTTACACAATGTTATGTTTCTAAAAGTAATGCTGTATGTGTATCTATTAAATAATTACTTCTTCTTTTAAAGCACCTGGAAAGGGAAATCCAGGGCCACCTGGTGTCATGGGGGAAACAGGTAAGTGTCCATGACGATAGCTTTCTAGCTACATAGTGTATTTAACCCGTGCGTGTTTAATGTCTGATTTTTGGCATAAATATTGTGTGAATGGAGAGTTGGCCTTTGGGCATTAAAATATTTCAGGAATGTGATGATACTCTCTAACTACTAGCTACTGCTAGCAGATTTATAGCAGGATGTGTTAGCATAATCCTTTGTAAGGGTCAGTACACATGTAGGTAACACCGCAAAAGGATAATCAGAAATGATAATACAAGCAAAATATGGGAATCCAGAAAATAAATAAATAAATAAAGGGAAACAACATTATGATCAGTGTGACACAATCAGCAAATAATAAAGAAGGTTAAAGGGATGGTGTCAAGAAAATAGCCAAACTTTCATGAATGGTGGTATAAAAAAACATAATTATTAATTTGCCACCATTGCCAAACCACTTTATCCTTTGTTAGCATCATTGGAGGCTGGAGCCTATTTCAGCCTACTGTGGGGTTCAGTCAATCCTAGGGAAAATTTGGAAAGCCAATTAGCCTAGTGTGCATGTCTTTGCTCTGTGGGAGGAAACTGGAGTACCTAGAGGAAACAAACGCAAGCTCAGGGAGAACATGCAAACTCCACATAGAACCGTTCTCGCCAAGCCCGGGACTTAAACCCAGGGCCTTCTTGCTTTGAGACGTAGCGTAGCGCCCATGTTACATTCAATATATTAATATTTCTGTTTTGAAGCATGAAAGTCTAAGAGGTTAAATTCTATTGCAAAGGTGCCAAAGGGGAACCAGGGGCCATGGGAAAACCTGGACCTTCAGGACCACGTGGACAAAAGGGAGACCAAGGGCCACAGGGTAAATCAGGGCTACAAGGACCTCCTGGAAATCCTGGAGCACCGGGTTTGTGCGTGGATGGTCCCAAGGGAGATAGAGGCCCTCTGGGACAAAAAGGAACACAAGGTTAAACTCTTTTTAAATATGAAACTACAGTGATTACATTTCTAATTATTCCCAATATGACATCTTAATGAAGACTGTTGCTGCTTTCTGTAGGGCCCAGAGGAGTACAGGGTCCCCCAGGGCAACCTGGATTCGGCTTGAAGGGAGAAAAAGGCAACACTGGGAATCCAGGTCCAAAGGGAATATATGGTTCTCCAGGAGACCAGGGACCACAAGAGATTCCAGTGAGTGTTGCATGAGATAGTGTTAAAGTGCCAGTTAATGCACGATTTAAAAAAATAAATAAATAAATAAATAACTGCACTCAACAGTTTTCGTAAACTAGATTACTCATAGAAATGTGCCCTATTTTGCAGGGTGATCCTGGGACCACTGGTTACCCTGGTGAGAAGGGAGACGTGGGAATAAAGGGTGAACCTGGACCTCGAGGTAAGAACTCTGTGAATTAAAGCAGAATTCTATTGGAGATGTTTCTATCCAGATTTCTATTGAAGTTTTACACAAAAGAGAAGCAATATCTTAAGAACACATTCACGAATGGCTTGTGTTTCCATTGTTGTTATGGGATTCACATTGACCAAAACACAGAAAAGTCTCTCTATGGTTCATTAACACGTATGCTGTGAAGAGTCCTGAATATTTCATGGCGTGATCATTGGTCACTTGAACGTCTCAAGGGAAGCCTTCTGTGTGATAAGGAAGCAGTGTGTAGCACTGTGGTCATGTGATGCGGCACAATTGACCTGCTGCCAGTATTCTGGGAGCCTATAGTGAAACACAAGGTCTAGCACAACCCTGAGAACAGTCCTTGAAAGGGCTAGCGGGCTACTGAGAGATCACCTCCTAGCGACCATGCAAGACCAGCAGGTTTACAGAAGATATCGAATCGAGTCACCAATCTGGATGGTTTCTGCTCTTTCAATAGCTTTTGCACTATGTTCATTTTTTTTTCAGAATGCTAGCATTTCTATTTGCTCATTATGCCTGGTCATGTGACTCAGTTGAGGAAAGCCTGCTTCCATTTCAATTTTGGAAAAAAAATTCTTTATCAAATTGTCCAAAAAAACACCGCATGGTATTATAAAACATTTTCAAACCGCACATAGTTAATAGACACATCAATTTCTTCTTCCTTCATTTTTTTTTTCATTTTCTTCTTTTTCTCCCGTTTTCATCTTCATTTTTAGAATTTATTTCATTTTCTTAATCTTCATCTTCCTCTTTATCTTTTTCTTTTTCATTATTAAATGACTAACAAAAGAAACAAGAGCATGCAATGAGTGCAAACCTGTGCCAAGCAGAAAAATAAATAGATAAATAAATAAATAAAGAGCACCCCAAGCTGGGCCTGAAGTAATAGCACATTTCCATAAAGATTGTATCTCACAATGTTAAAGAATCCTTTAAAAAATTCCTGGAGTCAGAATTTGACCCCGATCATCACCAAAATCTAACTTTAATTTTTCCTTATTCAAAGTCCTCCATCTTGTAGAAATGTCACGAGGTCACTCTGCGAGTGAAGAGAACTAGCATTGTTAGCTACTGATTTCGTTGTCCCCGCCACACTACATTAATCCTTTGTTTAAGAAGTTGTCAGTGTAACCTTTTATCCTTGGACTGTGGTCATTTTGCTACTCTCAGCGCTGCCTTTGGGTTTAGCAATTTTAGCGATTACCTTATTACAATTCTAGTTATGGTTCATGTCTCTTTAGAACAAACATGTGGCCTATTGTTTGTGTGGATGTGTAACTGCTCAGTTATTGTCAATGCAGTGTAATTAATTTAAGAATTTGCACAATGCATCATGTGCAGCCTCAACAGGAAGCCCAGCACTGCTGTCACACACCTTAAAAAAGCTTTAAAAAAATAATTAATTAATTTACAAAAAACCTACAACAAAAACACCTTGGCTTTACGATTCCGTTCATTCATTCATTCATTCATTCATTCGTCGAACCTCTTAATCCTACTAGGGTCATAGGGGGGCTGGAGTCTATCTCAGCCAACTCTGGGCAAAGTCACTGTACCCCCTTGCGGCTTGCCAGATCACACATACACCCACACAACTATTTACACTTATTCTCCCATCTAGGGGCAATTTGATGCAGCCAATTAACATGTGCATATCTTTGAACTGTGGGAGGAAACAGGAGTACCCAGAGGAAACCCACACAAGCACGGGGAGAACATACAAACTCATTACAAAAATGCCCAAGCTGAGCCCAGGACTCAAACCTCATCTTGTTGTGAGGCAGGAGTGCTAAACATTACACCACCATGTCGCCCCTTTATCATCACTCATATTTTATATTTCATATTTCATTTTGTATTCAAATGACCCACTGATGTGTGTGACCCCCACAGGTCAACGAGGGTCGGATGGTTTACGAGGTGCACATGGATCACAAGGAAAAAAGGGACAAACAGGAGTCCCTGGTGAGAGTTTACACCAGTACAAAATGACAGTACTCCTTTGGGGTGTAACATACAGTAACTCAGATAAAATTACTTTCCCATGCAATCTGAAAAGGAAAAGTAGAAATAAATGGTTCACTGATCACATGACTCTCTGTAGGTGTAGCAGGTGAAGTTGCTTACGCTCAGGTAATGGCTGTTCCTGGAGACCGTGGTCTGCCTGGACCTCAAGGGCAGCAAGGACCTCTTGGAGCACCCGGTTCCCCAGGACATCCAGGGCCAACAGGTAAACATACACACCTGAATGCTTAGTCTGTCTTGATCAGGTGCTGTCTGAGATAATAGGCTGTTTTCTCTAGGTGTGGTTGGGGTTTATTACACAGTCTCACACCAAGCCTGATGGTCCCACTTCTATCTAGCCCAGAGGACACACTGTCCATTTTTTTCAGACAGAATTTAAAATGTTGATTCATTGGAGCACAGAGCAGTTTTCCACTTCTATTCAGTCCATTTTAAAAGAGTTTTGGTCCAGAGAACAGCCAGCATTCCTGGATCATATTCATATATGTGACCCGATCTGGCAAAATGAGTCTGAATGACCTTTTCCTCCACTGATGAAAATTTTGCAAATAAAATCAAACACCCCCAGGGATTTTCCTATAAACAATATCTTACTGGTAATTATTTGAAATCTTTTTTGATAAAGCCTACTGACGCCACGGAAATATCTGAAATTATTATAAGTCTGAAGATCTCTGGCACTACAGGTGTTGATGGAATCTGCAGTAAAATCCTAATAGCTATTGCAGGCTTAATTGTCAAACCGCATGAACACTGTTTTAATCTGTCATTACTTCATAGAATAGTACCAAGAATGACCAAGACAGAAAGAATCATTCCGATTTACAAATCCAGTGATAAAACAACATGAGCAATTATCACCCAATTTCTGTTCTACCAACCCTCTCCAAAGTATTGGAGATAGTTATGTAAAATAGATTAAGTGATTACCTTAATCAGTTCAATATTCCCACCAGTTCTCAGTTTGGCTTCAGAAAAAAAGAATTCAACATGTATGGCTATCCTAGACCTGATAGAAAAAATTACCAATGCTTCAGATCAGGGTAGGTATGGAGTTGGCATTTTCTTGGACCTCTCGAAAGCATTCGATACTTTTGACTTCAACAGTTTATTGGGAAAGTCGTGAATCATTACGGTATTAGAGGAACAGTGCTCAATTGGTTTAGAAGCTACTTATATGGAAGACAGCAATATGTGACCATAATCAAACATCACAAAATAAGGAAATCACATACGGGGTCCCCCAAGGATCAATCTTAGGGCAACTGCTTTTTATCATTTATATAAACGATTTTAGTAATTCCTCACAAATACTCCACGATGTCATGTTCGCAAATGACAATAATCTCTACCTGGTTCAAGTGTAATAAATTATCGCTTAACATCAGCAAGAGTAATTACATGGTGTTTCAACCAAGCAATAAAGCCATAGATAAAGACCAGATTTGCCTTAAGGTAAATCATGATGAATTGTCATGAAACGTGTGAAAGGTTTTTGGGGGTCCTCACTGATGATTCCCTTAGCTTTAAAACACACATTGAATACATCATATCGAAACTATCAACATATGTTGGTTTATTTTTTTTAAATAAGACACTATCTTCCTCAATCAGCTCTTCTTACTTTTATAAAACTTTATTCAAGCCCCACATTAACTCCTGTAATGCCATATTGTGCAATACCTTTCTAGTTATTTAATAAAATTAGACAACCTGCAAAAGAAGATAATGCACGCCTTGTCTTGGTTCAAGCTAAATGCTCTCTCACATCCACGGTTCCATCGTTTTGGTCTCCTCCGACTGAATGAGCTGAACGTGCACCACAATGCCTGTTTAATGCACCCACAATCCACAAGTTAAACAATAGGTTGTCTGAGCTCGTTCCAGTCTGTGGACCTCTGCACACATATGATACAAGGAAAAATCATTGCATCTATGGTAAAAACAGAAGATTAAAAGGCCTTATGGATATTTCTTGTTCTTTTCTGTCAAGTTTGGATGTAGGACTTTCTGCTTAAATGGCCAGTTTCGTTACTTTATATATAAGTTTCTCATCTATAAATTTTCAGGAAATGATAGATAAATAGTTAATCTCTCAAATCAGAGAAAAAAAATCAACACATTACAATGTATATTCACTTGCAATGAAAGCACAACACTCAGAAGAAATTTTATATTTTTAATATTTTGTCTCAAATGGCGGCACGGTGGCGTAGTGGTTAGCACGTCCGCCTCACAGCAAGAAAGTCCTGGGTTCGATTCCCAGCTCGGGCGT
>JAOUQZ010002053.1:0-12500 GCA_028564935.1 Neosilurus hyrtlii
CACTGGGGGGACAGCAGTGAGAACCCGTTGATAGTGGGGCTTGAACCTCCGACCTTGGGATCAGTAATCCAGCACCCTACCACCAGGCCACCACTGCCCCTAAACTGAAATGTCATTGATGATATTTAATAACTACAAACATAGAACACAAAATGTTTGAGGGCTCATATTATAGTCCAGGGGTTTAAAACTCATTTTTATCTAAATAAATAAATACTTACTCACTCATTTGCCAAACTGCTTACCTCTACTATGATTGTAGGGATGGTGTAGCCTATCGCTGGCTCTGGGCGAAGGTGGGGCACACCCTGAACAGCTCACCAGACCATCGCAGGGCAACACGCAAAACCATTCACACTCACACTTACACCTAGAGGCTATTTGGACAACCACTTAGCCTGATGTGTATGTCATTGGACTGTGGGAGGAAACCGGAGTGCCTGAAGAAAACTCATGCAAGCACAGGAAGAAGTCAACCACCACCTGAATGCCTGAGCCCTGGACTCGTACGCAGGATCACTACGCCACTGTGCCACCCCAAGTAATAAAATTAAATAAATACTTTACCTTCAATCAGGACTAATTTCCAGTACATTTCATTAGATTTTTTTAGCATTGAATTATTAACAGAAATGGGAGCATAAGCTACAAGCTTGCCTGCTCTCATCACTTTAAAAAACAGGTTAGAGTTAAAAGTGTGTGTATGTTGCTATGAGATTGTTACGAAATAAATGAGAGATTGAGATTCTTTTTGCATTTTTTCTTTTATTGAGGTGGCATAACGGTTAGTACATATGCCTCATAGCAAGAAGGTCCTAGGTTCGAGTCCCCGGCTCAGCGACGGTGTTTCTGTGTGGAGTTTGCATGTTCTCCTCATGCTTGTGTGGGTTTTCTCCAGGTACTCTGGTTTCCTCCCACAGTCCAAATGCATGCGCATTAGGCTGGCTGGTTGTTTCAAATTACCCCTAGGTGTGAGTGTGAATAGTTATGTATGTTGCCCTGTGATGGTCTGGAGCGTTTGGGTTGAGATAGGCTCCAGCCTCCCTGTGACCCTAATGGTAGGATTAAGCGGTTCGGTGAATCAGTGAGTGAGTAACTAAATAGGTTGTCGCCATCTTTTGGATGATTGATGAATTACATTTCACATAACAACATCGACATTTCGAATCGTCAGATTTTTTTCTTTGCTGTTTTTTAAAAAGAATTATTATTATTTTTTAAATTAGACCAAAGTGTGTGTAATAGTGTAATATAATGGTCTTCTGAACCATACACTCGGCTGATCTATTTATTAGGAACACTTGTGCACATGGTTGTTCCTTAGTGGTTGGTGAGATGGACTGGTGTCAAAAACCGCTGACTGCTTTGAGCTGACATGAAAATTGTAGTAACTGTTTATACCATAATCACTTTTTACAACCATGCCATGCAGCAAAGCATCTCAGAATGCACATCAATAGGACACCTCATAGCAAAATGGCTACAGATAAATAAATAAATAAAAACAAATAGGAATCTGATGTTACATCCTGAACAAGATCATCTAGTCCTGTGCCCAGTGTAGCTTCAGGCTCCTGTTCTTGATGTGAACGCTAACTAAAGCTGAGACTGTTTGTAACATATGCAGTAAATATATATTATAAAACCTCTTCAGATTATGATTTTTCATCAATATAAGAAGATGCAAATCCATTGATAACATGATTAATGATAACATGATCTCTTCACAATGTTGTTTTGAATTTTAGGAGCGTTCATACTGGCTGGAGTGTGTATCGGTGTAATGTGTATCGTTCAGGGAACTCTCAACATTGTCCTGAGGCTGTACTGTAAGTCATCCTAATATAAGTATTATTAGCTCATGATAGGGAAATCATAAAGTGCTGCTTTTCTACATGTGCTCTAGTATATTTTAATAAATTATATTAAAGGTGTTGATATGTATACAGTTGGTATCTCGATTATAGGTGCTAGCTAGTGCTGTTAAAAGTGCTAATAAAGTGTTTATAACATGGGTTATAAGACAAATTGGAACTATAGGTGTATATTTAGCCAATGTTGGCTCGCAGTGGCTGAGACCAGGAGTTCTGAAAATAATTAACATGTAATTATTAACTGCATAAGGAAACCCCTCGAAAACACACACACACACACACACACACACACACACAAAAAAAATCTAGAAAAGTTCAATGGGGGGTGAATACTTATGTAAGGGTTATGCAGGGTTTGTGTGCTCTATTTTGATCAGAGTTACTTGATTTGTGATGCTGTTGTTGAATTGATCAGTTTCCTCTCAGGTGGACAAGTCTGTGATGAGATGTGACAATCACACACTGTTTATAAACTTGCAACAACTCCAGAGTAGGTGCAATGATCTCGCCAAAGAGAAAATCCAGTTAGAGGTCGACCACATCAACCTGAGTCGTTTGCGAGATCAGCTACAAGCAGACAGAGATGAACTCCGGAATAAACTTTCCAAAATTGGTTAGAAAAACATTTACTTTTTATTATTACATATTATTTTTATAACATGACTTGCTTCATAGTTAGCCTAATGCTAGGTGGTCTGCTAGTACTTTGTTTTAATGATCATTTAATGATGTAATAATTTGCATAATATAAACTAGCTTATTCATGAACCTGCTGGTTAAGTAGCTTGTAAACTAAATAAACTAATTTCACACAGTTTTTTGGCACAGAAATTAAAATTCTAATTTATTGTAAGAACAGCTGGGGAAATCAGAAGTCCAGAGTGGGTCTCCTTCAGGTCCAGTCTTTACTTCATGTCTACTGAGGAGAAGAAATGGATAGAGAGCAGACAGGACTGTAAAAGAAGAGGCGCAGACCTGGTGATCATCAACAGCAGACAGGAACAGGTGGAGAGAATGACCTCATACGACACCCATATACAATAACAGTGTGTAGAATTGTTGGTGAGTTGGCCAGTAGTCATGATAATTAAGATTATGAATCCTTGAATCCTCCTTTATAGGATTTCATTGAACGGCTAAGAGGAGAAAACACCACTTGGATTGGTTTGAATGACCTAGATGAAGAAGGCGTGTGGAAATGGGTGGACGGTACAAAACTGACCACTGCGTAAGAATTCACTAAATTGCTTTCTGTTTATGAATCACTTTTAATCTGAAGCTCTGTTTATGTACTGATCCTCTGCTGATGTGCTTTCAGGTACTGGTGGGATTCGGAGCCCAATGATTTTTTAGGAACCGAGGACTGTGCCGTGACTGGTTATAATCATATAGGAATATCTAGACGAGATATTCTACACACATGGAATGATGTTTCATGCACGTCCAGAAAATTTTGGATGTGTGAAAAAACAATAATATTTTAAGGAAACGATTTTAGCACATAGCAAATATTTTCACTTGTGAATGTATTATTTATATAGCTACCGCCATTACAACTTGCATACACATATTAGTGCAGATTATCAGGAATGTTGTATGAAACCAATTTTTTCCCCATATTTCTGAATCTTTTTGCATAAATATGGTGTAGATGTGGATAAGCTTTAGAGAGAGAGAGAGAGAGAGAGAGAGAGAGAGAGAGAGAGAGAGAGAGAAAGAGAGAGTGAGAGAGAGAAAGATATTTTTTAGTAAGTCTATTACCTGAAATCGGTTTTCGCCATCTAGTGGACATTTCACGAAATTACATAGTACATGGGTTCATAGTCGAGAGTTTTCTGTCCTTTGAACAATTTTTGGGCCTAAATATGAGATTTATTATTGTTTCTGATTTATCCTCGGCTTCAAAGTAACAAAGTAACTGAATAAGTAATGACAGTTTAGATTAGAATTAAATATTGCTGTTAGTTTTTGATGTACTACCAACATTGATCATTGCTGTTAACCCTTTAAAGGCCACATTAAGAAATAAAGTGATTCATTTTTTCTTTGAATTTTTTATTTATTTAGGGCAACAATATCCATAATGATTAAACTTTTATTCACACATTTTTTTTTAAATACAGGTTCCTACCAAACAGTTAAAACTTTATTTAATGGTAAAACTCTGTGTACCCAAACAAATAATTGGAAAAAAGACTCAAAATGTGCTCTATCAAATAGTTGACCACCACATTATAAAAGGATATCAATAATAATAATAATAATAATAATAATAAAAATAATAATAATAATAATAATTATAATAATAATAATAACAGCAACAACTACAATAATAATAATAATAATAATAATAATAATAATAATAATGACAACAATAGTAATAAAATAATAACAACAAAACAACAACAATTATAATAATAAAACAACAACATCAATAATAATGCAATTTCAAGGTGAAACAGGATGACATCAATGCTGAAAACATTTAAATAATTTAATAAGATTCACGTCCGCTCATGCTAAAATGTACAACAGTAAGATTTCTTTTTCTTTTGCCTGTTTAGATTCATGCATAACTAATTTCTTATCCTTGTGTGGTTAAAAAATATAATCTTTTTTAAAAATTAGATCTGAGGCTTCACATCATGTCTGCTAAAAAATGCTCCTTTTCCTGTTTTTCACCATGTTATATCTCTCACAATCTCTTAGCAGTCACATAGCAGTGTACACACACACACACACACACACACACACACACACACACACACACAGAGAGAGAGAGAGAGAGAAAGAGAGAGAGAGAGAGAGAGAGAGAGGGAGAGACTGTCAGTTAAACTGCTTAATAAACATTTCTTAGCAGCCCATATCTGTTTCAGCACTTCCTGGGTATTTATTATTATTTTTAAAAGTAATTCATTTCTATTAATGGAGTTTTTTTGAATGGGTTGCAAACCATGGCTTAATAATTAGTCAGTAGTTGTAAATAGTCAGTAGGTGTATAACAGCTCAGTGAGTTGTGGATAAAAGTATGAAATCCAGTAATTAGATTACTACCGACGCTTGTTGCAGTTCCCATATTTCACCACTAGTAGCAGTAACAACCACATGGAGATTAACAGGTTCAACATGCAGAAAGGTGAGCAACTCCATGGATTGTTGGCTTAAATCTGTCAAAAAAACAACTTAAAATTTATTTTTTAAATACGTTTAATTGCTAGTCGTAGATAGGGGGTAAAAAAAGGAATGAATATTATTTTACTGAAAATTAAAATGTATTTAAATTGTTGATATAGTATATGGTCTCCACCTGCCCATAAGACTGATAAACATTTCTTAAAATCTAGAAACACTCTTGATGTTAACAATCAGAAAAATTATAAGAGTGTTCTGTGATGTGCAGAATAAGCAGCTTTTTATTCTGAGTAATAGAAAAATGCTTATTTTACAGTTTGCCAATTTTTTTTTAATCAAACACAATCTTGCACCATACATGACATGCCTCTCTCTCTCTCTCTCTCTCTCTCACACACACACAAACACACACACACACACACACAGCACAGTCTCATTTGTGAGTCAGACTGCTCAAATAAACAACGTTGAGAGAATTTCTCTACATTATGGCCTCAATCTTGGATCTCAGTGTTCATCAGGAGTGGCTTCACCTCCAGAAATCACAGAGAGAAGACATGAGGTGCATGAGACCTGGCCAATATAGAGGTATGAACCAAGGGTGAAAATTATATTGTTATTGGAATCACAAGAATGTCCAGTGGACTTACATTTAAGAATTAAATATAAAATCTTGAGTTTAACTGAATGGAAACAAATATATTATTGCATTGTGACCAGATATCATTACTGAACCAGAAGAACTGACTCTGATGTCCATTTTAATTTGATGCTAATGTTATTTGCTTTAACCCACTCAAGCCTATATGTTCAAATGTCAGTTGAATTTGAACTATTTAACTGACAATCACACAGCACACACATGGCACACACGGGGGAGATAGATTATCTCTCATATTATTTTATTAGCAACAACCAAACTCTCTATCCAAATCCTCCTACTCTCATCCTCCTTTCGTTCCTATTAGGTCTGTGACTGTGCGCATGTGGAAGGGGCACATTCATTTACAACTAAACATAGTTCGCCTCGGTGGCGGAGCAAATAGCCTGCCTTATAGTTTTATTTGCCTATATCTTCATTCTAGCTTTACTGAGTGAATGGAGTCACTTGAACACGATACATATTTTCGCAATAATTAAAAAAATTGTGCACTCATGTTGGCAACAGCACTTTATTATTTAGGTATTTAGTTGTTTACTGTCTGAAAAAACTCTCTAATATCTGCCAGCTGGTCCTGCTATTTTCTGCTTTTTAGCAGCTAACGGTACTCCCTCCCTCCATGATCTGTATGAGATCTCCTTCTAGCCTAGCTCTGACAGTATCAGTTAGACCCGGTCAGATCAGTCTTTCAAAGAAAGCCGGCGGGGTGGAGAGAGAGACGGGGGTGGTCACACACATTTATTTTCCTTAACAAACGGATACAGGAAAATGAACTGTAGCCAACGGACAACAGTCAGGGCTCGTGAAAGTGGTTCATATGTCACATATTTGGGGAGGACAATTTTTCCAAATATTGGAGGGGTGGGCATGTCCCCCACAAAGAATATGTGGTTATGCCCATGGTATGAGCAAATACACACACACAAACAATTAATAATTCAGCTGAGAGCTTCTTTGCCTTTCTTTCTTCAGGATTTGTGCCACAAGGCGATTTAATTATTCATTCATTCATTTTTCCAAACTGCTGGCTAATACTAGAGTTGTAGTAGGGTTGTCTCAGCTAACTTTGGGTGAAGGTTGGGTACACCCTAAACAGCTCACCAAACCATTACAGGGCAAAACACATGCAGAATCATTCACACTCTCTCCTAGGGCCAATTTGGAACAGCCACAGCAACAGTACAGAACCTGGGACTCGAACCCAGGACCTTCCTGCTGTGAGGCGGACCTTCTAACCACTACACCTCTGTGTTGCTCCCAACTGTTTTTTTCTATGCTCATCTTGTATAGATATAGACTGTAAATTTAGATCAAATAATTGAGACACACACAAAAGATGTCTATCTTTACTCGTACGTTTCCATAAATCATGTGCTTGTACGATATGAATGTTTTAGGAGCGTTCTGGTTGACTGCACTGTGTCTTGGTCTGATGTGTATACTTCAGGCAACTCTCAACATCATCCTCAGACTGAACTGTAGGTTTTAACTCTCATTGTTTATTATTTGTGTCATTCCTATATTAGCCTTTTAATAAGAGAATTGTATTTGTAGTATTTTGGGATTATTTTAGATTCAACTGAGTACACTGTTACTTTCAGCTCATCCTCCGGCTAAAACTGACCAGATAGAGATGTGTTACAACCAGACTATGATGCGAGACAATTTAGTTAGGAATTATAACAACCTGATTCAAGAGAGAAATCAACAACGAGGTGAAATTATGAAACTGGAGAATGAATTGCACCAAATAAAGTCCAAGTATGAAGCCATGTTAAATCAGAAAAACAGGATACAGGCAGAGAATGAGTTACTTCAGAGCAGATTAAATGCTATTGGTAAGTAAACACTTCAATCAGAATCAAACCAAAACAGCTTGACTTTAATCGGTTCCAGTCCTTATAGCCTGCTTTGCTATTACATAAGGAAACTTTTTATTTTCAATAAAATCCAAATTATATATTAATGTAAAAGTGCAGCGTATGGGAGGTGCACAGGAGAACCCTGTCGAATGGGCACCCTTCGGCTCCAGTCTGTACTACTTCTCAACGAGGAAGAGCTGGAGTGCAAGCAGACAGGACTGCATGGAGAAAGGTGCCGACCTGGTGGTTATAAACAGCAAACCAGAACAGGTGAGAAATTTCATGGCCTCTTATACAAAACTGTCAAATTCTTAATTCTGAATGGTCAGAAGTTGGTTTTACCGAAATTTAATCTTGAGAGCAAATGTAATGATAGGTTTCATCACATGTTTATAAGGGCACCTGAATGGTGTAACAAGGAAGCGGCCAACCTAATTTCAATCACAGTAACATTAACCAACTGTGAGCATCTGTGAGGCCACAGGTGAAAAAGGGTCGATAGCATTTTCTTCCTAGTGTGGATTCATTACCATCTATTGGTAATAGTGTGTGGAGCTTAATTTGGGTGCACATTGGCAGTTGCCATTTTTAGGATTTAAATCACAGATTTATATAAATGCGTTAATTATAACGCAATAGGTTCTACTACGACACCCTAGAAATAATGGCATGAATAGTCAGTGTGTTATTCATTTCATTGATATTATTGTTGTCCATCAATACTGAAATCCTGCAGGATGCAACAGTTCATACTTGTTACAGATTTTTACTTTCCCACATTCACACGTGGGATGGCATGTGCCATAGTGCTTAGCACGCCAACCTCACGGCAACAGGGTCCTGGGTTCGAGTCCTGGGCTCAGGCCTTTATATGTGGAGGTTGCATGTTCTTCTCATGCTTGCGTGGGTTTCCTTCGGGCACTCCGGTTTCCTTCCACAGTCCAAAGATGTGCACAGTATGCTAATTGGCTGTTCCAAATTGCCCTTTGGTGTGAGTGTGAATGGTTGTGTGTGTGTTGGCCCTGCTGTGGTCTAGAGAACTGTTCAGGGTATACACCCACTTCTAGTCTCCGTCCTATTTTAGTTTATTGTGCTAAAGGGGTAAACAGGTAAATGGAAATACGTTAGAGAGAATACTGTGTGTTTGTGTGTGTTTCCATGTTGTCTTCCAAACCCAGGAATTCATCAGTAAAGAGTTGGGCAGTACTCCGGCTTGGATCGGTCTGACTGACTCAGAGATTGAGGGCAAGTGGAAATGGGTGGATGGTGCACCACTGACCACTGCGTAAGAAAATCACAGAATTGAATTTTGTTTATGATAGAGTTACTTAATTTTGCTCTGACAAACAGCGAATTGTTCAATTCTCTCTTTCAGGTTCTGGATAAATAAAGAACCCCACAGTTATGGAAAAGATAAAGACTGTGCATTGACTGCACACAAGGCCAGTCGTTTACAGAGCTGGGCTTCTGATTACTGTCATAATCTATTTGTTTGGATATGTGAGAAAACAACAACACAGAACTGAATTTCTAAGTTGCATATTCTCAACTGGGGTCGCGGGAAGGGTGGTGCTTATCTCAGCAAGGGCGGGGTGACCATTGTAGGGCCAACACTCACACAACCATTCACATTCACACTCACATCTAATGTGCGTGTTTTTGACTGTGGAAGAAAACTGTAGTACCCAGAGGAAACCCCGCAAGCATGGCGAGAACATGCAAACTCCACACAGGAATTCCCAATCCCAAGAAATCAAACCCAGGACCTTCTTGCTGTGAGGTGGATGTGCTAACCACTGTGCCACTATGCCGCCATGCTTAAATCTATTAAAGTTTAAAAATAAACAATACAAATCATTTCAGTTGCTTTTTTTTTGTTCCTGTGTAGTGTGCATGAACTAAAATAATTATTCAAGTAAGACTAAGTCAGTGGATATCGCTGAATAGTCCTTGAGATGTCCAGTGTAGGTTTTGTCTTACTGATGTATTTGACTGATGATGATGATGATGATGATATCTTACAATATCTAAGTCTCCATCATCATCATCATCAGTCAAATACTCCCACATAACCAAAATTAAGCATTACCCTCCTTACATCAGGCCAATGTCCTTACTCCACTGCTGTTTAAACCAGACCATAAATATCCATAAAACTCCAGATATTTCAAATCCAAAAAACTAACTAATATCTCATTTTTAGCGGTTACATCAAAGCACTTATTAATTAGTATTTTATCACCACAAAAGCTTCAAAACCCAGAGGTTTTCTACCTAAACCAGACTTACAGACCACCAGAGGCTGTAGCTACACCCAGTGAAGGTAAGAGGGTGAAATAACAATCTCAACAAAGAATGATTGGGGAGGGAGGTCCTCTAAGTAGCAAAAGGAGGAGTGATGTACTGTACAACATGAAGCAGGTGGGAGTTGAGATGTCCTCAATGAAACAAGAGTGATGTCATCAGCAGAGCAGGGAGACAGAGTTTCACCCATGATGAGGTCATGCACTGTAATAGTGGTTCTCCCTGGATCAGGAGCCCCCCCCCAAATTTTTTAGAAGAAATAAGTGAAGAGTTTTTTTTAATCCAGTTTAGCTCTCTACTTGAATTCATCCACTAGGATTTAGAAAAATTCTGCTACATTACTTTGTGTCAGGGATGGGAGTGATTTCCTTAGTGAATGAGGTGGAAAAAAAAGTTGAAGTACACCCTGAACAGCATGGCCAACAAACACACAACCATTCACACTCACATTCACACCTACAATTTGGAATATCCAGTTGTAGGAAACCAGAGTATGAGGAGGAAACCCACGGGGTAAACATGCAAACCCCACTCAGAGACACCCCTCTCCAAGCCCAGGACTTGAACCCAGAACCTTCTTTTGTGAGGCAGAAGTGCTACATACTATAACACAGTTCCACCCTATATACGAAACATATCAATGATAATGATTTTTGAGTTTTATAGGAGGTATCTTAAACCTCCACCATACAGCAGGGATAGTATACTGGTTTTATTTACCCATGAATTCATCTTACCGTGTGTACTCTAGTACATGGACATTCTTTTCTTAATGTTATTTGCACTATTAGTCGAGTTAGACCTTTTAAGGTCATTCATATGAAGAGCTCTTT
This sequence comes from Neosilurus hyrtlii, assembly GCA_028564935.1. Taxonomy (NCBI): domain Eukaryota; kingdom Metazoa; phylum Chordata; class Actinopteri; order Siluriformes; family Plotosidae; genus Neosilurus; species Neosilurus hyrtlii. Next base: position 10,667 of record JAOUQZ010002053.1, read on the forward strand.
TCCAAAACGTGATAAGTGCCATTTTCTCGAAAAACAGGTTATTGATACTGTATATATATATATATATATATATATATATATATATATATATATATGGGAAATGTCTTTCTCCAAAACTTTGTGACCTTGCTCTGACTTTCTCCCTTGATCTTGAAATACGTGAAAATACGTGAGTCGGTGAGGTCATGATTTTATATAAATATATATATATATATATATATGCGCACCACTGTCTGCATGTTGCTCTGTCAACGTGTACACCTGACTTCACTGCTCTTACTAAATCAAATGCCATTTATCATGCCATTTAATACAATATATGCACTTCAATGTTGTTGTACTTTCATTTATCTGTAGCTTTTAATGTGACTACTACTTTTCCAGGCCATATTTCTTTGGTCCCCCATTTGGGACTGTTTTCATGACCCCATTCCAAATTAATTGAATAGCTCTGGTGTAGACCAGGTCTAATGTTCTTACTCCCCTGGTTGCACAATCCACATGCTGGTGGAAATGTGGGAGAACTGTCTTCATGTTGGCCTGGTTAAAGTTTCCAGCAACAATGAAGTAGCCCTCAGTGTGAGCAGATTGCAACTCAGTGTAGCGAGCATTCATAGCCTCCTTTATGAGAGTCCAGTAAAGAGCATTCATAGCCTCCTTTATGTTAGCTCTGGGGGACACGTACACAGCAGTGATGGAAACTGAATTAAATTCCCTGGGCAGACAGAATAGTCTAGAGTTTATAATAAAATGCTCAATGTCTGGTGAGCAATGGCCCCCCAAAATGAAAATTATTACCTGCCAAAAAAAGGACAGCATTGTAACCACTCAAAATTTACCATGGGCCCATAGGCTGACAGGGTTCTTCGGAAGCGATTTTCCCAGCATAGCCTCCAGGTGCTGAGACACATATTACGATGCAGTGAGCAAATTCCTTTGTGGACTTTGACTGAGGTGTAGTGACACTGACTGCAAGGGGAGAAGAAGAAAGTAACACTTTCCACAAAGCAGGAGTGGGGAGCAACATACTCTGTGTAGAGAGAGAAGAAGCAATATCCAAGATGAAGCAGGTGGGAGGAGAGATATCCTTTTTTTGGCGGGGGGGTTCCTCCATTTTTTTCCCTAATTTTAGTCATATCCAATTCCCATCGAGTATTGCCTTCCCTATCACACAACCACCACCAACTAAGGCGGGGCATAAGCATGCAAATGCCCCTTCCATGACATGCAATGATGCCACCCGCCTTTTTTTGAACAGCTGCACATGCATATTTGTGGGTGGTCTAACACACTTGGAGGGAAAGCGCTATCCGCCCCTTTGTACGAATGAGCTCACAGACGCCCATGATTGGCTGATGATCGTTGTGAGTGACAGGGAAGTGAGCGTATGCCATCCCACCCTTGGGGTGCTCCCATGGACTCCCGGTCATGGATGGCTGTGGCATCAATCTGTATACGAACTTGCAATGAGGAGAGACATCCTTAATGAAACAAGGAAACAGCATGATGAGCTCAGTGGAGCATGGAGAGGGAATTTCACCCATGATGAGGTCATGCACTGTACTGACATCCTCTGTGGACCAGAGAAGGTGGGAGACAGTTCTCACCAGATCAGGCGCCCCTTCTCTCTCGCTTAAATTTTTTCAAGGAAAAGAGAGCCAAGTGAAAAGTTTCCTTAATGCAGTCCAGCTCTCTCTGCCTGAATTCATCCATTTAGATTAAGAGAAATTCTTCTGCATTACTTTGTGTCAGGGATGGGAGTGAGGCCAATGCAAATGTAGAATTTCTTTAGTAAATGAGGTGGAAAGGGTTGAAACTGAAAGAAAGTCACAAA
>JAOUQZ010002080.1:0-15150 GCA_028564935.1 Neosilurus hyrtlii
TTTACTAATAGTGTAGCGCCTGGTCCAGGGATGAGTCAGATAAGTGGTGTGTATGTGAGTCAGACTCAAACACGGAAGTAACCAAAGTGCTTCAGAATGTCATCATGACTGATTCCATCGTGTTTCTAAGAAATAAAACAGTATGTTTATTTAATATGCCTGGTAAGTGAACAGTCCACTTCAAGCTGTTATTGGTACATTTATTACGCAAAATGTTTAATGGCTCAAATTAACAATATGTCATCTGTCAACATTAAATCTTTTTGTTTCTATAGAATGAGGAAGATCATGGCACATATGAAGCTCCACCTTGTGACCGTCCTACCATTAAAGTTCAGCATCGGCATGTAGAAGAGAATGTATACCTTGGTACTTCTTGCTTAATTTTAATTGCATAACAAATTTCTGAAGTTCAGTTCTATTTTTCTTCTTACTGAGTGTTCTGTACATTCATAAAAAAATGTATGAATATATTAAAAGTGTTTTTTGTCTCACTGGTTTATGTGTGTAGGCTACCCTGAGAGGCCTGCATACACCCCAAATACCCAAAGACAAGAAGCACCACCACCTAGACCAGCCAAGAACGCACCTAAACTGGTAATTCATAAATATTATGAATGAGTATTTTTTTATAAATTTGTTCTTAGGAAAATTCATAAGAAAAGTATTTTTCAGATTCATAACATGTTCTTAAACCACAAATTTGTTCACAGCTGTGTTCTTAGAATGGTGAATCCCATTGTCTTCATATTGAAAACTTGTGCCGGTTAATCAAATTAGCATAGGTGAATGCCCAATAAATCCCCATAATTACATAGGTCATAGGATCGTGTGCATACACAAATACTCACGAAGATGACAATGGAAAAAAGCAAACCTTAAAAAATCCACAGGAGCGCAAAAATCGAAGAGAAGGAAGAATTTTTGGACGTAGAGGTACTGCTGCAGAAGAATTACTTAAAGATGAGCTATTATTTTCCGTAGTGTAAATAGTGAAAAAAAGGCCACAGATAAAGCCTGGCACACTATAAGGTGCACACTGAACGCTGGTTTAGGGAAAGGGCACACAACAGAAGAAAAAAAAGTGGTTTGACCCAAATTCAAAGGCCAAGAATACCAAACACAGGCGTGAGATGCTTGAACTGTAACTGCTGTTACAGCGTACCATGGGCAGTATTTTAAATACATACATTTTAGTGCTGTATGCATGTTGCTTTGTGTGTTACAGAAACACACATGAAAAAGCTACATTGACTTAGCCACTTGCCATTTCATCTTTTCGTCACATAAATGACATGATGTCAGAGGTGGAAGAAAAAATATTTATATATGTCCATGAAAGCAGCTAGCACCTTGGCACAGTGGTTAGCATGTCTGCCTCACAGTATGTAAACTTGCTTGGTGTTACGGCAATACTATGAACAGATAGACCCAAAAGCAGGACAGAGACGATAAGATCAGGATAAAGTGCTAACACGGATTCTTTATTAGAGCACAGAAACCGTGGTACAAGAACACAATGGAATTACGGCTGGATTGCGGTGCGTATACTGAGGTACGTCCTCTCACTATGAACGGCATAAGCTCTTTCTGTAAAGACGCAGCGCTCATTCAATGAAGGCCCAAGCTCTCTTCTATAATACGCGAGCACTCATTCAATGACGGCCCAAGTTCTCTCTGTGATACGCAAGCACTCATTCAATGACGGTCCAAGTTCTCTCTGTGAATACAGCGACGCTCATTCAATGACGGCCCAAGTTCTCTCTGTGATACGCAAACGCTCATTCAATGACGGTCCAAGTTCTCTCTGTGAATACGCGACGCTCATTCAATGACGGCCCAAGACGATCTGGCGATCGGGACAAGGTAAGCGGCCCCCTTTCATCCTCCGGGGGTTTGAGGAACAGGTGAGCTAATCAGGACGGAGCCTGTAATCAGAGATACACACACACACGGGAGAGGAGAGAGCAGATCAAACATACAGACATGACTAAAGCCTTCGGCGGGACCTCACAGTGGACTTGTATGGTTTGCCCTCCTTTGATGCTACCCCCACATGATTGGAAGGAGAGCTTGACTTGCACAGGCCTTCAGGCTTGACATTCAGGGGGCCTGACTCTGATACAGGGCTTGCCTTACCCTCCAGGGATCTGTGAACAGAAGGGGGTGCAGCCAGGCAAGACGAACTACAGGCGGGGTCTCAGCTCCTAATTATCCCTGTCTCACAGATAATGTGAGGGTTGTGAGCCCTCAGACATGGGAACCCCAGTACGAGGGGGTAATGTGGGCAATGTAAGAGGTGGAAAGCAATGGACTCTGTGTGATCCCCGCCAATAGACATGAGGAGGGTCTCTGTCCTGTGGGTGACACGGCTTAGCAGCTGGTTGTTTAGTGCACGGGCGGTTGGGTGAGTGGCCTCTCCGTGATGCCCAACCTCCTGGCTAGAGAGTAGTCCATCAGGTTCTCATCGGCCCCTGAATCGATGAAAGCCTGTACGGAAATAGCTTTGCCCTTGATCAGCAGAGATACTGCAGTCAATGTATGAGGAGAGAAATATGTGCATGTGTCTCTGCTTACCCGTGCACTCCTTAAGCCCAGTGAACCGGGTTTCTTGGCTGGAAAAGAATCTGCTCGATTGCCGGTTTGTCTGCAGTAATAACACGCTCCCATCCTCTGGCGATGTTGGCACTCCTCCGGGCTTAACTTGGCCCGTCCCAACTGCATGGGTTCCTCCAGGACGGGAGGGGGCGCCAGCTCCGCACTGGGCATCGAAAACACTGGTGAACCAGGGCGAAATTCTCGGCGCATGAAAGTCCCCCTAGTGGCTCGGTGCTGATCCGACTCCCTCTCCTGAAGCCGGTTATCGATGCAGATCACCAGGTCCACTAGATCCTCAAACTCGACGCGAGTTTTGTGAGGGGCAAGGTGGTCCTGTATCTCCTCGCCGAGCCCGCTGACAAAGGCGTTCTTCATGGCCGCAGTATTCCAGCCACTGTCGGCGGCCAGAGTGCGAAATTCTATGGCGTAATCAAACATCCTCCGTGAACCTTGTCTCAATCCTAGCAGCGCCCTGGAAGCATCGCGAGCTGGGGAGGAGTGATTGAACATTCGCGTGAGTGTTTCTTTAAATACTTGGCAACTTTGACATACCGCTGCACCTCGAGCCCATTCCGCTGTGGCCCACGCCGCCGCTCTTCCTGACAGGTGGGAGCTCATGAACACCACCTGAGCCTGTTCAGTGGCGAAGGCGGCTGGATCGTTCTGGAAGTGCAGCTCACACTGAACTAAGAAGGAGCGGCACTTCCCAGACTCTCCCGAAAACCTCTCTCTCGGACAAGCCAGGGGGGTTAATGGTGGCAGCTGGTGGGGGGACACCGGCGTGGTTGGCGGAGGTGAAAGCAGCCGCTCCAGACTCACGGTTAACTGGCTCAGCTGCGCGCTCAGCAGACTCACCTGCGCGCTCACGTCCTGCTGAAACAGGTCCTGCACTCCCGTGACCAACGTGGATAACCGGGTCTCATGAGTCGTGGATAACTGGGTCCATGTCTGGCCAGATCATAATGTTACGGCGATACTATGAACAGATAGACCCAAATGCAGGACAGAGACGATAAGATCAGGATAAAGTGCAAACATGGATTCCTTATTAGAGCACGGAAACCGTGGTACAAGAACACAATGGAATTACGGCTGGATCGTGGTGCGTATACTGAGGTACGTCCTCTCACTATTAACAGCACAAGCTCTCTCTGTGAAGACGCAGCGCTCATTCAATGACGGCCTAAGCTCTCTTCGATAATACGCAAGCACTTATTCAATGACGGCCCAAGTTCTCTCTGTGAATACCCGACACTCATTCAATGACGGCCCAAGTTCTCTCTGTGATACGCAAACGCTCATTCAATGACGGTCCAAGCTCTCTCTGTGATGAATACCTAACGCTCATTCAATGACGGCCCAAGACGATCTGGTGATCGAGACAAGGTAAGCGGCCCCCTTTTATTCTCCGGGGAGATGAGGAACAGGTGAGCTAATCAGAGAGGAGCCTATAATCAGAGAAACACATACAGGGGAGAGGAGAGAGCAGATCAAACAGACAGACATGACTAAAGCCTTCGGCAGGACCTCTCACTTGGAGCAGATTGATGAATATGAAGAAAGTTCAGAAACACTACTTTTACCATAGAGTAAATACAACCAGTGGCAACCTGCTGTGATAGTGAAAAAACATGATCAACCAAGGTACAGAGTACATAGTACAGACAGACAATCAGCAAATCTACAGAAGGAACAAGAAAGAAATTGTAAACATAAAGGTAAAAAATACAAACCATGTAGCAGAAACTTTAATATAGTTTAACATGAAGTTTAGTTGGATATCGTATAACTGTAATGGGAATTGTTATCCTAAATCATTTTAGTAAAAAGTAATTTTACACAAAAAAAATGTAAAAATAATTTTATGTTATATCACCAGCAGTTAAAAAGTCATCTTTCATAGTCATAGTTTCTGAGTGTATATTAAGGACTAAGATGGGAACTCCATCAGTAGTAGCACATCAGGACAGATCACAGGATTTAGAAACCAGCAGAATCAGGATCACTGGTATTTCACAAGTAGCATGTGTACTTCAACAAAAACTCACAGAAAGAGAGAGAGAGAGAAAGAGAGAGAGAGAGATAGAGTGAGAGAATTTATAATACTAAGAATGAATATGCCATTGTGCCAGTCTTGAAACAATTGGTCTACGAGCTCCCTATAAATAGCCTCATCAATCAATAAATAATCCATAGTTTGCAAATAACATAATTGATATATTATGAAATTATATTTACAGTATTTGCATGATGCTTTGTAACATAATGAAAATAATTATTTAAGAAGTCTAACATGGTAAAAAAAAAATCAATCCCTGACATCATATATATGTATTAAAATTAATGTAAGGAAATAAAAAATATATATATTAAATAGTATTCATTTTGCAACATCACTGTAGCACCTATAGGTGCATAAGAGTTTGTGCATAAGTGTGTAGATTCTGTTTATACCTGAAAACAAATCCAAGATAAGAAAATAGTGGAGGTTGACAGAAAATTGTTTATGTGAAACGTACAAAAAAAAAGCTTTTTGTAAGAAAGGTTAGTGAACAAGTTCCAATGTACATACTTTTTATTTAATTTTTACATAAGAAACACAAATGCACCTGCTTTTATACAAGACAGTTTATTTAATCAAAGGTTACACCCTCTAAGTGACATGACATTTTTTTTCTAGAAATCCACAAAGCTGCCTCAAGTACATGACCAGGAGGAGTTCTATATTGATTCCAACAACAGAAGATGTGAGCATTTATTTTGGTCTTCAAATAACAAGACTTAATTTTCATTAAAGAAAATTTTGCCAGTTGTCAATATATATTTTCTGTGATAATGTCACAGAAGTCTTCAGGTGAGGATGCAATACAAGATGCAGTAAAAGATAATGTTTAATGAACACACAGGCAGAAAATGTGAGGCATAATCACAGTCAAAGGACAGATGAACAGCAAATCACACATGAAGCAATTACTTTACAATGAGCCTTCTAAGACCCTATGTGTGTCGATAATGAGCAGGAAATGAAAAACAGGTGTGATTCCAAGTTAGATAAACTTGGTGACCCCCCCTTCTCTAGTGGCTAACAATGCAAGATATTGTAAGCTTTGTGTTAACCATTAAGCTTTCTGCATGTGGTCATATTCTTGAAGTTTCTGGATGCAAGCCACATCTGGTCTCCTGGCTAAAAAAACAAGTCTCATCACTGTGTGGTCTCTTATTACAACTGGCTGTTCGATGTTCTGCTCACTCTTGCACAATTAGTCGAGAACTGCTAGAGAATCTGTTGCTGGAATTTTTACTGAAATATGGGAAGATTAAAACTAAGTACACACTGGAACTGGTTAATTTGGGTTGTGGAGTGCTGGAAGACGTTTTGGGCAATCTCAGTCCATGGGAGGAATTTCAACCAGTCCTAAATGTCAGCACAGGGCATTCTCAGAATTTATTATTTCCTGGCTTTGTCAATTAACCTGGCAATTTTTTCATGAAATTCTTCTATATATATGAACTGTATCCTCCGGCCATTAGCAATGATGTTGGTGACACCAAGCAACTAATACTAGTAATATTGACACAGAAACAGTGTCAGGACCGACTTCCAGTTTCCATTTTTTAAATAAATTTCTTTATTTTGGTCCGAAACCAACCAAAAACGCCATCACACCATTTCACGGCTATATTGTTTACTTGTGAGTCGGCTTTTAAGCGTCAGCAAGGTGAAGTGCGAGGAAAACTTCATTCAATATTTCAGACATTATAATCTTCCTCCTCCCCACCTCCATCATGGTCTCCATGAAGCATTTTCATCTCATCTATAATTTATGCTTTACTTTATTTAACACTACATTTTTTGCTAAGAAACGTGTGTGTTGGGGGGGGGGGGGGGGGGGGGGGGGGGGGGGGGGCGGGGGGGTTATTGGTAGCCTGGAATGCATTAATGGGTTTTCCATTATTTCTTCTGGGTTAATTTGCTGTGCTATACAAGCATTTTGCTCTATGAATAAATAGTATTTTTGAATTGATAACCTGACACCCGAGATCTTGAACAAGACACCCGAGATACTTGAACTTCTCCACTTGGGGCAAGACCTCATTCCAGACCCGGAGTGTGTATTCCACCCTTTTCTGACTAAGAACAATGGCCCTGGACTTGGAGGTGCTGATTCTCATCCCAGTTGCTTCACACTCAGCTGCGAATCGCTCCAGCGAGAGCTGAAGGTCCTGGCTCAATGAAGCCAAAAGGACAACGTCATCTGCAAGAAGCAGTGACGAAATCCTATGGCCAACAAACCAGAACCCCTCAACACCTTGACTGCGCCTAAAAATTCTATCCAAAAAAATTATGAACAGAACTGGTAACAAAGGGCAGCCTCGGCGGAGCCCACCCCCACTGAAAACTAATTTGACATGTTGTTACCAATTCAGACAAAGCTCTGGCTCCGGCAATACAGAGACTGAACGGTAGCAACGGGTCTGGTATTCAATATTCCTGGAGCACACCCCACAAGGGACACAGTCGAAAGCCATAAAGCACATGTGGACTGGTTGGGCAAACTCCTATGCCCCCTCCAGGATCCCATAGAGTGTGTAGAACTGGTCAAGAGTGCTGCGGTTAGGACGAAAACCACATTGTTCCTCCAGAATCGGAGGTTCAACTCTCAGCCGGATCCTCCTCTCCAGTACTCCTGAATAGACTCTCACGGGTAGGCTGAGGAGTGTGATTCCACGATAGTTGGAACACACCCTCCGGTCCCCTTTCTCCAGAGGTATGGCCCCCAATGACAATGCGATGTTGTAGAGACATGTCAGCAATGACAGTCCTACCACATCCAGAGCCTTGAGGTATTCAGGGTGGATCTCATCCACCCCCGGAGCTCAGCCACTTAATTACTTAATTACCAGTCAATTGACGTTCCTACCCTCACCTATTGTCCACGAGCTTTGGGTAGTGACCGAAAGAACGACATTACAAGCAGCTGAAATGAATACAAGCAGCTGAAATGAGCTTTCTTCACAGGGTTGCCGGTTTCTCCCTTAGAGATAGGGTGAGAAGTTCTGTCATCTTGGAGGAACTCAGAGTAGAACCGCTGCCCCTTCGCGTTGAAATAAGCCAGTTGAGGTGGCTCAGGCATCTGATTAGAATGCCTCCCAAACGCCTCCCTGGTGGGGTGTTTCGGGCATGTCCGACCGGGAAGAGACCCCGGGGCCGACCCAGAACTACACAGAGGGACTACATCTCTCAGCTGGTCTGGGAACGCCTTGGCACCCCCCAGAAAAGCTGGAGGAAGTGGTTGAGGAAAGGGACGTCTGGAAATCACTGCTTAGGCTGCTGCCCCCGTGACCCGACCCCGGAACAAGTGAAAGAAGATGAATGAATGAATGAATAAATGAAAGAATGAATGAATGAATGAATTGATGTTCTTTGAGCTAAAATGATTCAGTTAATAAACCATTTTAACAGAACATTAAATTATTTTATTATTGATTACTTTGTCATTTCTGTATTTTGTATCGACTGCTGTTCTCACAATTGATCTGAATATCCAAGAAATTATTGGTGTCTGACGTAAAGTGAAAATGTCTGACATTAAGACTTTGAACAGCTAAAAGTTTTGTTTGAAAAATTGTGCCGGGGTTGCTATGGTTTTGTTGTTCACTCAAGGTGGGAAGTATGTCCTACTTGTCCCCTGCCGACACACATGCAGAAGCCTGTTCTAAATATAGCAACATCTGACTTACTCTGTTCTGGGTTATTGGCTGTCCAAATTGCTGATGGGTGTGAGTGTGAATGGTTATGTGTGTTGGCCCTTCAATAAATTATAGGAGTAAGGATTAAGGAGTAGGATTAAGTGGTTCATAAAATGAATGAATGAAAGGAAAATACTTAATTATGTCTTTAAATAGGGCTGCATCCTTGCCCCAGCCCTTTTCACAGTGTACCTCAGAGCAGTCCTGAAAACAAGGTTTATCAATCTAAAGAAGGGGGTTTAAATTAGGACCTGGTATGAAAGTGTAACAGTCCATAGTTTCAAGACACAGGAGACAGGCGAACAGTTCACTCTGTTTATTAACTTTATTGAAAAAAACTGTGCCCTTTTTTAGAGCCTTTAATTCTTATGAATGTTGTAAGGATCAAAGAGCACTCTACACCCAAATACTCAAATACAGTGGCTTAGAGAAGTATTTGTACTCCTTGTACAAACAGCTCAAGCTCAGTCAGATTTAATGGAGGGCACCTGTGAACAGCAATTTTCAGGTCTTGCCACATAAATTATGAATTGGAATTAGGTCTGGACTTTGACTGAACAATTCTAATACATGGATATGCTTTGCTCAAAACCATTTCATTGTAGCTCTGGCTGTATGCTTAGGGTTGTTGTTCTGCTAGAAGGGAACTCTGCCCATGTCTGAAGTTTTTTGCAAACTCAACAGGGTTTCTTTGAAGATTGCCCTGTATTTGTCCCAGTCCATTTACCTATCAATTCTGACCAGCTTTCCAGTCCCTGCTGAATAAAAGCATCCCCACAGCACGATGTAGACCACAAGGCTTTGGCCAAAAGGTTTCTTAGGCCAAAAAAAGACTTTCTCTTTAAGGCTATAAAGTTCAATTTAGGCCAGAAAGTTTAATTTTGGTCTCATATGACCAGAGAATCCACTTCCTCATTCCTTTCTGCTTTCATCAGTGGCTTTCTTCTTGACACTCTTCCATAAATGCCAGATTTGTGGAGTGTACAAATAATCGTTGTCCTGGGGACAGATTCACATCCCCTGAAATGTGATCTTTGCAGCTCCTCCAGAGTTACCATGGGCCACCTTGCTGCTTCTCTTATCAATGCACTCCTTGCCTGGCCTGTCACTTTAGGTGGATGGCCATGTCTTGGTAAATATGGATTGCAGTTGTGCTATATTCAGATGATGGACTGCACAGTGCTTTGTGAGATGCACAAAGCTTGGGATTTTTTAAATAACCTAACCCTTCTTTAAACTACTCCACAACATTATCCATGGCAGCAATGTCTCTGTGTTGTTTGGTTTCACTTTAGTTAACACATATATTTTCCATAGACATGAACAGTTAATTTGTTTGGTTTATTTGTTTTTAAATGTGTGCTAAAAGTGCGCTCGCATTCCTGGCTTGTGAGACACAAGTTTGGTTTGCTGTTTAATCTGTGTTCATGCACTGGCTTAAAACAGAGACAGAACAGTACAGTAAAAAGACACCTCAGCAGTGGATGAAAGGAAAAACACAAGAACTCAAACATGGAAAAGCATTTGAGAACTACTGCTAAAGATGGGGAAGCAAAGTCTGAAGCAAACCTGCCACGTCCATCACCCACAAAGCCATGAGTTCACGTATCATCAAGAACTAGTTCAAAACATTCTTCTTCCAAATCATCTGTTATGGAAGCTGCCGCCAAAGCCAGAGCCTTGGCCGAAGCGGCACTCACCAAGGTAGTGTACGGTAAGCATCAGTTAAAAATGAAAAAAGAAAAACCCAAGCTGGATCTACAAAAGACTGCATTAGAAGCAGATTTGGAAGCATTGGAGTATGAAAGGGAAGCACTACAAGTCCCACTACAAGTGACTCAACAATGCACAGAAAAATATGTGCTGTGCCAATTACAAATTACCACACAGTCTTTTCCTCTGTCACCTTGCAATGATGTCTGACACACTGTGAGTAGTCCCCCACAACAGTCAGCACATGAATCTATAGAGAAAAGGCCTTCATTCAGTGTTTTCAGATCCCCAGCAATTGAACCCACACATGCAGCTGGATAGACAGGAACATCAAAACTGCCAGATAATCCTCAAAGACAACATGATCAGCCTGCTCTTTGTAATGACTCTCTACCCATGTCAGACTTTGCTAAGTTCTTAGCAAGCAGAGAATTAGTGACTACTGACCTTACAAAGTTTAACGATTCACCAGAGAACTTCAGAGCATGGTAGTCAACATTCAATGCAACACAGGGTTGGGGCTCACCTGTAGCGAAGAATTACACCTCCTCATAAAGTGGCTGGGTAAAGAGTCATCTGAACATGTGAAAAGGATCCGTGCAGTTCATGTAGCTAACCTTCAAACTGCCCTCCATAATTCTTGGGATAGGCTTCAGGAATGTTATGGCACACCAGAGATAGTGGAAAATGCTCTGTTTAAAAGACTGGACAGCTTCCCCTGCTTATCTACTAGAGACAATGTGAAACTGAGAGTACTCAGTGATCTACTTATGGAGCTGCAGACAGCCAAAAATGATGGTTAACTCCCCGGCCTGGCCTACCTCGACACTCCTCGTGGGATAAAATCCATAGTAGAAAGGTTGCCCCCTAACCTACAAGAGAAATGGCTCAACACTGGTTCACGTTTCAAAGAGCAGCACAGAATAACATTTACCCCCTTTTCATTCTTTGTGGACTTCAACTACAGCCAGGCTAAGGCCCGTAATGATCCAACTTTCACCTTGTCAAGCAACAGTCAGTCATTCATCAAAAATGAGAAAGCTCCATTCAAGTCAGGTGGATTTAAGACTGCTATATCTGTGCACAAAACGGATGTGTCTGCCAACGCTGATGGGGTACCACAACTTATGCAGACACTATGAAGAAAGACAACGACCCACCTAGGGCTGATTTGGACCAGCCAATTAGCCTACTGTGCTTGTTTTTCGACTGTGGAAAGAAACCAGATTACCTGAAGCAAACCTATGCAAGGACGGGGAGAACATGCAAACTCCACAAACAATAAACACCTGAGCCCGAGAATCAAACCCAGGCCTTCTTGCTGTGAGGCAGACGTGCTAACCACTGTGCCATCGTGCCGCCCCCTGTGAATATCAGACTATAGTTATCTCTGACCATGATCCATTGAATATGAGAATGCGCAGCCTCTGCCTTTTGTCAATTTAGGCTTAATTAGTTAGTCATGCCGGAGTCTCTGCTTGCACCCAGCACTAATAAACTCTTCTTTTACCATTACACTGTTATAAGAACACCTAACAACCTCTCTTTCTCAATGTCAATTGTAAAAAGCGCGATACAAATAAAACTGACTTGACATGTTCTTCAATGTTCCATTCATGTTCAGGACAATTCATTTTCAGAAGGTTAAAGGTTAAAGAACTATTAATACAGACATAGTATATGCAAACTATATATATATAGTACAGCAGATATAGAAGACTGAACAAACCTCATATAGTCGCTGACCAGAGAAATCTTATTATTATTATCTTATTTATTATTGATTGATTGATTTATTTTCTTATTAATTCTTAATCTTAATTTCATCTTATTTTGTGTTAAAAAATAAAAATAAAGAGATTTGAGGAGATTGAAAATTTAAAAACAAAGCTTTTCTTGTGGAAAACCTGATGCGGCCCAGCCTCACCCAGACTCTGCATTTTCAAAAGGCAATATCTTAGCAAAAAATGCATGTAGAGACATGAAATTTGCTATGGATAATACAATGCATATTTTCATTTTTATACCATCACAAATATGTGACCCTTCAGCACAAAACCAGTCGGAACTCACATGACCCAGGTAAGTGGCTCATAGAATAACGTCATCTTTCATTTCCCACTTCCTACTTCTTACGCACTGTTAGTGGCTAGCGTGCACATGGTTCGTTTTAACACACTGTATGAAATTATCATCTCCTAATGGTTATGTACACTCTAAAACTAGTTTAGATACCCCAACCCCCCAACCCCACGTGAACATGAACCGCGAACAGCGCGTAACATTAGGACATAAGCTCATAAGCTCATAAGGCTCATATTGTACATTTCACATAAAGGTAACTGACTTTCAGTAAGGAGAAATTCATGCTCCTCAGTTGAAGATTCTGTGTTACAGCAACCTAAAAATGGAAAAGAAAAGAAAATAGCGAAAATAGTCCTTCCTTCACCGAGGAATTTGACAATGCTGACACATGCACAGAAAAAAAATGTTAACTAAGTCAACCGTTTAAATGAGAAAATGACACTGTCAGTGATGCAGCCCTTATATTTAAAATAAGTATAAATGGCACTATAACAATATATAAAACAATTACTTGTAAAAAGTAACAACAGTTTTAACTAATATGACAGACAAGAATATGACATAGTAATAATATAAGTTCTTATTATCTGCATATTTTATAATTATGTAGCTTATGTCTACCAGTCAGTAATATATAAGTGCTCACTGTCTCTAGGTGGTTTAATTAGCATGCCACAGGATACATAATAAGCTACTTTGAAAACAATGCTGACTGAATCAGATCAATTTATAACCTGCAGTTATCACTCTGCCCGACTAAGGGTAAACTGTGTTATGATAGAAATATTTTCTGTACACACAATGTACAATAATGTCATTGTACAAAATTAATGTTTGCTAATTAATAGCAGGTCTCAGCATGGTTGAGTCACCCTTATCATTAATGCTGTGTGAGACTCAAAATCAAATGCACCAATCACTGTGTATAATTACTAATTATTATTAATTACTGTTTTCTCTACATGGTTAGCCTGAAATTATTAGCTAATTTGCTTCTGTGTTTCTGTTGGTCTTATTTGTTGACTTGTTCTAGTTTAGTTAAACCTGTGGTGTAAGTTGTTAATTGTTTTAGTTAATACCCTTATTCTTTGACCCACATTAGCTTGTGCCATGTGTTATTTGTCTCAGTTTTCATTTATTAAACATCTAAGCCTTCTGCATTTGTGCCCTGCTTCCCTCTTTGCTTATCTGCATCCTCACTACCTGAATTTTTTTTTTTTTTAAGGTCCTGAAGTCTCCCATAAAGTTGGGGTTGGTAAGAAGTTTGCCCCCAGGAAGAGCCCACCAGCAGTACCTGGTCCTAACCAAGAAGAAGGTGTTTTTTCACCTAACTTTTTATGATGCCATAAAAATTTAAGAAATATACATCAAAGTAAACAAATTTTAACCTTTCAGATGTTTACCTGGATCCAAATGAAGGACAGGTAATATATCAGATGAATATTTAAACAAAATACATAAGAAACATTCCTTACAAAAAATACTTCAAAAACAGTATGAAATTATTATACTCCTGTATGCAGCACATTATTAAGTTTTTGAGTTTAATGTAAATAGTAAGTGTGGTGTTTTGCATTAATATTGTGTTTGATTTATTTCAGAGTGAAAGAGAACCTATAAATGACATATATGTGGAACCTACAACAGGTCAATTCTAAAACCCTTACCTTAATTCAGTTTATGTTTTACTGAGTATTACTAGCTACATTAAAGAAAATTGCTCATAAAATGTAAAAAATCTATTGATAAATTGAACATATAGGATTTATCAAGTGTTTTTCTAAGACTTGAATGCCTTAACACATTCACACTGACAATATATTTAATCAACTATATAAGTGTTTCCTATAAGGCCAAATCGAAATATGTATACCTGAGTCCTTTACCATATGTGGAAGGGGGCCGGATCTCTAGTTACATGGGGCACCACACACATGCAATAGTCAAGTGACTTTTATTTATATAGCACATTTTTAAAAAACAAAGGAAATTGATCCAAAGTGCTTTACAGTGAAGGCAGATAGTTTACAGGAAATTACACAAACTGAGTGTCTAAAATCAAAACAGAAGCTAATGTAAGATTATAAGGGATCAGGTACATTAAAATAACAAAAACATTAAAATGACATAACACGAGAGAAAACCTAAAATAATAAAATGTTGAAGCTTTGTAATGTTAGCCTGAGTCAAGCCAGCATACAGAGAGTTACAATAATCAAGTTGTTAGGTGATAAAAGTGGTTTCTAGATCACAGTGAGATTTTTAAAAAATGGTTTTAATTTTGCTATAGTTTTAAGATAGCAATAAACTTCATTTAACCACACTGCTGACTTGTATATTAAAATTCAATGAACTATCCAGCAGGACACAAAGATTTTTAACAAAATAGTGTGCGTTTGCAGATGGTTCTCAAATGTACTTGATAAGTTCTTAACAGAGATTGAGGTGCCAAACATAATATTGAAACAAGGGGTAACATGTATAATGAAGACGGCCTAAAATAGAACCTTCATGAACACCACATCAGGGTACGTAATGATGAGCAGTCTCCCAAAAGTTCAAGTATTTGGAGAACCATTATAAAACTGGGCCATGTTAGCCTACTCTGCCCTCCAAGCATTTTAAAAGAATGTCATGTGTCAAAAGCTGCACAAAGATCACATAAAACTGATATGGCACTGGACCCAGAGTCAACACAGAGCAGATATAATTTGCAAGGCTCTGAAACCAAACTGAAATGTATCCAGTTCAAGTTCAAGAAGCTTTATTGTCAAATTAACCACATATAGCTGACGCAGTACATAGTGGTTGTTAAATGTTAGATCTCTTACGTCTAAAGCGCTTATTGTTAATGAAATCATTACTGATCAGGCGTTTAGTGTAATGTGTTTAACAGAAACATGTATAAAACCCAATGAGTATGTAACTTTAAATGAAGCAAGTCCTCCCGGATACAGTTATATACACCAACCTCGTCTAACTGGCAGAGGAGGAGGCATCGCC
>JAOUQZ010002126.1:0-16342 GCA_028564935.1 Neosilurus hyrtlii
ACGTTTCACCCCAGAGCTCTGGGTGACACTTCAGGACTGATCGACGAGAAGCCTAGATACGTCTAGAAGATCTAACATAAAGTAACATGAATTGTAATAGTTTATAATAATTGGCATAAAACTGATCCAGTAGAAAATTTTATGTCATACAGACACTATAGGCAAACGCACAAAGAAACTCAGAGGCTTCCAACTTTTATGCAAGCGAAACCTCATCTTCAGCCAAAACCCCTAACCAAAAATCTGCTTCATATCTATGGGTTAATGTGGGAAAAAGTAACCCTTTGCTTTTTATTCATTCATTCTCACGTTTTCTGAGCCCCTTAATCCGAATTAGGGTCGCGGAGAGGCTGGTGCCTATCTCAACCAACTCTGGGCAAAGGCAGGGTACATCCTGAACAGCTCGTCAGGCTATTGCAGGGCAACATACATACAACCATTCACACTCACACTCAAACCTAGGGGCGATATTGGACTGTGGGAGGAAACCAGAGTACCTGGAGGAAACCCATGGAAGAACGGGGAGAACATGCAAACTCCACACAGAAACACCAGAGCCTGGGAATAGAACCCAGGCCTTCTTGCTGTAAGGCACGTGTGCTAACTACTGCACCACCGTGTTGCCATCCTTTGCTTTTTAATGTATTTTTATTTTTTGTGCTTGTAGCTGTGACTTCACTGTGAAACATTCTTTTTTTGGCCAGTTATACATATTTTACTTTGTTACATTTAGCATCATATTACTCAGGTGTTTCATTTTTACATTTTTTTACTCAATTTATGAAAAAAAAAAAAGATCAGTATTGCTTTATAACATGACATTGTCAGATGGTTTTGTTGTTGTTGTATTTTCACATTCCACAAAGATCTTTTGTACTGTGAATTAGCCTAATGTGCATGTGTTTTTACTGTGGGTGGAAACTAGAATACTAGCAAGAAAACCTAGATCCTCTTTGTTGTATGGTACTTTTTTTTGTAAAAAGCGCTGTACAAATAAAACTGAACTGAATTGAATTAAACTTGTTTTGTCATGCATTTTGTTGAAAGCCTTTTGTTAAGTAAGGAGCAGATCTGGAGGTTCTCAGGCATAGAAAGTTCTAGTAAATTGCGATAGATACTGTCATTCTCCCACTCTCACATGATCGACAGTGTGGCTGATTGCCTTATGTCACAGGGTGCCTTCATGTCTGTTTTTCTTCTGGTTCTCTCTTTTTAATTTTGCTGCCATAGTTAGTCAAGACGGAGTCCCTGCATGCACTCAGCACTAATAAACTCTTTTCTCCCTCTCTCTCTCATTCTCTGTGTTTATGTTGAGGTACATATGCTACTTCTGAGATACCAGTGATCCTGATTGTTCTGTCTCAACCCTGAGGTTCTGATGTGCTACTACTGGTTAAAGTTCCCATCTTACAACTCTCTTGCTCCAGCTGATGATGTACCAAATGGACCTAAATATACACTCAGAAACTGTGAAGATGACTTTTCACTGCTGGTGATATAAACTTTTTTACTGAAAAAACTTTTTTAACTTCTTTTTAAACAATAGTGAAGTTTCTGCTACATGGTTTGTATTCTGATCTGGTTTCATCTAAATGAGGATGGATACAAATAAAACAGAAATTAATTATATGCAAATTATATTATATGGCAGTGTGGTCATTGTTGGAGAGCAGCTGTTGGTTCTGCTGTGTTGTGAGTTGAGGGATGACAATCTGTCATTAAACATAAAGTAGAAGAGGCAGAAAAAGCAGTTGAGAGAAAAAAACTAATTATTCCACTTCTGTTTCTTTTTCTTCTTCTTCTACACCTTCATCCAACAATGCTAATGCCATAGAACACATTACCACTCCAATTGTTGATGGTACTGCAACTCGCACACACATCACAATAGGATGCATCAAAAATACACTGAAAACATGCCATTATGTGTGTATAAGCCATTAAATTGATGAAGCCTTTCAGATGAGATTTGAAACATTAATTTTCTGAACCGCTTAATCCTAATTAGGGTCGTGGGGAGGCTGGCACCCATCTCAGTCGACTCAGGGCGAGGGCATAGTACACCCTGGACAGCTTGCCAGGCCATCAACACACTGACAGCTATGCAGCCTACTCTTGATGAAAGTCAGCAGTGGTTCTTTTACATTCCTCTCACTACAGACAGTGAGAGACATGGTTGGCATTTGATAGCCCATGGTTGGGGGGCAGCAGTGACCTCCTGTCACAGTGATAGCAGTGATAGGGGGGCTTGAACTCCTGACCTTGGGATCAGTAATACAGCACCCTACCACCACTCCACAACTGCCCCAGATGTAAAACGTTTTCCCAAAAAAGCAAATGAAAAAAGGCTTCATATTCCTGAAAAGAACCACAGCAAGTTAAACTAGCTTGTCAACTGCATATTTAAGATTAATGTTTGCTTTACCGTTAACACCCTTTATTATTATTATTATTATTATTATTATTATTTTGTTTGTTTATTTTGTTTTAAGGTATGTTCGTTTGACAGAGCCAACACGTGTTTAGTAAGAACAGGGTGAGGACGAACACATGATTGCTAAATACTCCATTCCGATTATGCTCTACTTAGTTTCCCATAACTAAAAAGTGCTTTAAAGATGAGTGTTCCTCCACGCGGCACCACGGGTGTCCACGTGAAAGTTGCGTTGGTAAGAAAGTGGTATAAGTCTGTGATACAAAATTAATTTGGCATGAAATCATGCTGTTTATTACGTATCACATACAGTGAAGATTATACACCACCACATTTGTGTAAAAGGGCTCCTAATAAAAAAAGGTAAGAAATTACTTAATAATTTTTTGGTGAAAATGTATTGAACAATGATATTGTAGGCAAAGAGAACCAAAATAATAATAATAATAATAATTCCGACAAGTATATTGAGGTAAAAGTATGGTTAATAAACAAAAACACTGAAAAATACCAATTATTCAGAAAAAAAATTATATTTAATATGGCCACTCCTAACCTCTCTGGCATAGTGTTCACTAAACTGTTCCATATGGTTTTAAGTTCATTCATGCTTTGCAAAAATAAAAAAAAATTCATTTGCAACATCCTTCAGTTTTTTTTGGAATGAGATGATGAGAGTGATGAAAACCCTGAACATACAACAAATTAAAAATGCTCTATTGTTTGTTTCAACATTGTTTTTTTGTCTTTGGTGCTCACACTTTGCTCATTAAAAAGGAATCAATGTTCACAATGGTGGATGTTGCTAAAAAGTACATGAGAGATATTTTCCAAAATAATAAATGAATACTTAAAATCTTGGATTTGTTGTTTAATTTGAAGCTTTATTTAGCTAACAAAAAAACAAAGAAAAGATTTCCAATATATTTTACTGACCAGTTTAATAAAATGTTGAAAATATAAGGTAGGGTAAGTCTGTTGGTCTTTTACACCCGAGCCTATTGGCTCATAAGGCCGGTGCTTATCCCTGGATTCTGTAGTGTGAAGCGACTAGGAGTTCAACTCTGCCCTACAAAGCCAAAAGGAAGTAAGTGACATTTTGGTAAAAAATTTGTTTTTGCAATAAATGGACTCAGGGTAGCTGTTTATACCTTTTAAAAGTGTGTTTGTGTGAAAATAAAATCCAGCAGTGCAGAATGAAATTTGGAAAAAAAGAAGTGTGACACAGTTTGTTCATATTACGGCACCAAAAGGAAGCCAGTGCACTGGAAGTAAGCTACATCTTTATGAATGGGCTCTGTTGTATTATAGTATTTTTTGAGACACAAAAACAATACCACATAGAAGCAAGTCATAAGAATTTGTCTATTTTAAGTCCAAATGATGCAAATTCTGTGAAAAAAAAACAATGATAAATATTTTTTAAATTATTGACAATTTCATTCATTCATTCATCTTCTTCCGCTTGTTCCGGGGCCGGGTCGCGGGGGCAGCAGCCTAAGCAGTGATATTGACAATTTGTGTAAGAGATTTTATCCCGTAGCCCCGTGGTCACCTGACTGTCAATGTTTTCACAAGTGCGGATAGCCCTGTACTGACCTCAGTTAATACAGGTGAAACTGCAAAAATTAGAATATCCTGCAAAAGTTCATTTATTTCAGTAATTCAACTTAAAAGGTGAAACTAATATATTATAGAGACTCATTACATGCAAAGTGAAATATTTCAAGCCTTTATTTGTTATAATTTTGATGATTATGGCTTACAGTAGGGGGGCAGTGATGGTCTCGTGGTAGGCTGCTGGATTACTGATCCCAAGGTCGGGGGTTCAAGCCCCACTATCAACAGGTTCTCACTGCTGTCCCCCCCAGGTGAGCAAATGCCGGCCATGTCTCTCACTGTCTGTGGGGAGAGGCATGTAAAAGAACCATTGCTAATTTTCGACAAGAGTAGGCTGCATAGCCGTCAGTGTGTTTCTGCCCTGCAATGGCCTGGCTAGCTGTCCGGGGTGTACTCTGCCCTCGCCCTGAGTCGGCTGAGATGGCCGCCCGCCTCCCCATGATCTGGTTAGGATTAAACGGGTCAGAAAATGGATGGATGGGGCTTACTATAGGGATGCTTTGTAATTTGATGCCAGTGAGTCGACAAAAGTTTTGGGAACAGCAGCCAGTATGAGACAGTTCACCAGGTCTGCTAGACGCTGAGTAGTTTAAAAACAATTTAGCACTTTTATACGTTTACGAGATACACTGTGATTATTAAACTAATCAAGTTTTTATCATGTTATGGTTTTGTTTTGTTATTTTTGGTACTTTTGCCTTGTTATTTGTTTGTGTGATATTAATAATAAACTTCAAAAAGTGTGTAATTTGTGTCGTAAGATGTGTAAAATTCATCTGTTTTGTGCAAATTGACAAAAAAAAAATCACAAAAGCATCAAGCAATTTGATAAATTTCATGCTGCCTGTTTAATAAAACATTACTGGGCACCATTCGGAGACCTAAATTATAACATGCATGCCTATATTACTGGATTGTGAGACTATTTATGAATAATATGTTCATTCACACAACTAAGTTGCTACCTTTTGCTGTTTTCCAATAAACAAGTTGTATCTTTTACAATGTAAGACAGAAGTAGCAACATTAAAGTCAGGATCAGAGGAATCTGAGATTCCTTATTATGTCTTTTTGACATCTGATTTATTATACATTTGATCAACACATTTAGTTTGGGTTATTATTATTCACTACAGAGAGCCAGGATGAAGTTCGTTTTTGCTCTATATCACAAAAGCATCAAATTGTCACTTACTTCCTTTTGGTGTTGTAGGGCAGCACTGCTCCGGGATGGGATGCGAGTCCATCGCAGGTTACCTTCCCAGTATTTTTTTTACTGGTACCCATTTATACTGCTGGGTGGACAGAGGCACACTTGTGGTTAAGGGGTCTTAGCATGGTGGGGGTCTAACAGGGATACGAACCCATGACCTCCTGATCATGAACCCATGCCCCTAACCACTACTCCACTGGCCCCACTGGCTCTCCCTTAGATATAAGGTGAGAAGTTTGGACATCCGGGAGGAGCTGGTCTGGAAACGCCTTGGTGTCCCCCCAGAAGAGCTGGAGGAAATGGCTGGGTAGACGGATGTCTGGACCTCACTGCTTAGGCTGCTGCCCCCGCAACCTGACCCTGAAACAAGCGGAAGAAGAAGAAGAAGAAGAAGATGATGATGATGATGAAATTTCAATGTCTGCAACACAGTAAATTAAGGATGGGACTGAGGAATGCTTACCTTTGTGTTACATCACATTTACTTTTAATTACACTTTATGATTGATTGAGAAATAATAATATTAATTGTTGCAATTTTGCAACTGAAATTTTTGTTCAGTCTTGCTTGATACAAGACTTCAGTTGCTCAACAGTCTGTACTTTTGCCTTGTCTGATTCTCCTCTTCATGATGCGCCATACATTTTCAATAGGAGACAGGTCTGGGCTTGGAAACAGGCCCGTCAGCCACACTATGAAGTCATGCTGTTGTAGCTTGTGCTGAATGAGGTATAACATTGCCCTGCTGAAATACATATAGAAAATACTTGTTTTAAATAGCAACATATGTCTGTCTATAATCTCAACATATGACTTCACATCAGTAGTACTTTTACACACAAACCCATCCCATGGGCACTGATGCACCCCTTTATTATCACACATTTTATGATTTGATATAAATCACGAATACAGTGTAGGAACATAAACATTACTAGATAGGGTATTTGCCCCAGTATTGATCTGCAGCACATATAATTCAAAACAAATGGAAAACCTGGTTGTCTTGACAGTAATAGTCGCTGTATGGCATCAAAATAAGGTTGGACCCTACAGACACTGCTATAGAAATTTGCACCTCAGGGGTGAGTCAAAAAGTAATATAATTGGAGGTGCCTTTCTAAGTAAATCTATTCAAAATTTTGTTTAGATGTAAAGGCACAAATACACTCTTGATCTGTAAAGATCTAATTTTGCTTTTTGTTTTTTTAAAATAAATGAATAAATGAGCTGATATAAAAATGGTTGTCCGTCAGTAGCAAAGATCAGTGATTGAGATCCTGAACACAGAACTGGAAGGGTTAAGTGTTGCACTGACACTTCTTTTAAATGCTCATAACTGGTGATGAAACTTAGATTCATCATTATGACCCAGAATCAAAAAGACAATCAAGTAGCAAGTAAAACCAAATGTTGAGATGAATAAAGTTCCTCTACTACACAAGAACACCAGGCCTCAGGACAAGCTAGTCAACCACCTATTTCAGATGGACAACTCTGTCGCATCCTCACCTGATTTAGCACCTTCAGACTTCAACCACTTTGTGGCTTTGTGGCTCTGAGAGTCAAGCATTATGGTGGTGATGAAAAAGTGAAAACTGCTGTGAGGACCAGCTGAGTTTTACGAAGATGAGAAACATGCCCTAATTTAAAGGTGGAACACTGCCATTAAAAGAGGTGGTGAATATGTTGAGAAGTAGGGATGTCAACCTGTGATGTATAGCTATATCTTGATGTACATACTGTATGTCAGGCACATTCTTTAAATGAGTTCAACAATCTTTTTTAAAGAGATATGGTTGCTTTTGGGAAACCTATGCAGTTATGGAATGATGATGTATCTGAAAGACTGCAGGGTATTATTTAGGACAGAGATTCATTTTTGTAAAGATTTTAGAGTACCATAGGCTTTGCAGGAGAATAATACACACCAAACAGACCTTGATCAGCTGGAGACCAAAAGACTTACATTAAGTAAAGATCATGAAGTCCAAAATTACCACTAGTACACAGGAAACTAGTATTACGCCAGTTGTCTATAAGTCTATTATCTTCACCTGTATTTGTACCAAGAGGTGAAAGTTTTCAGAGAGCAACACAAATGATAATTTATTTGGATAAATACCTGAATAGGTCACAAATTACTACATGCTCAAGTTCAAGAGCATTTCATAAACTCTATATTATATCACACAACTGTGTAACAAGTACCGAGACATATTAGGAGCATGAGACATTAATAATGCCATTCATCACAGAGCTGATAAGTTGTCAAAGTGTTTACTGGAACATTATAGACCAGAAATATATATCATTGCAAAGAAAGGATCATCAAGCTTAGTATGCCCTGCAGAAATTCCAGTGGGAGAGATGTGTTCCCTGGCAGACAGACTGCAGAAGGGAGTTGGTGATTATGATTCACAAACAGGATCTGAAAGCAGTGATGAGGCATTAAGTCTAACAAAGGCAATTATACAGAGTGATTACCATGCTCATGCAAAACATCTCCACCTAGAAATGTGGACGAGTGACTGCAGCTTCGCAGAGTTAATCTTCCTTTGGCCATAATGTTAATAGATATCTTGATATACCTGTATGTTCAATTCAATTCAATTCAGTATTATTTGTATAACGCTTTTTACAACTGACATTGTTGCAAAGCAGCTTAACACAGTAGAACACATTTATATATAATAAAAAAGAATTTTGGACATTTAAACATTTCTTCTAAAACCCTACACATCCCTAATGAGCAAGCTGACAGTGGCAAGTAAAAACACCCTCAGTCGACATGAGGAAGAAACCTTGAGAGGAGCCAGAGCCAAAAGGGAAACCCACCCTCATTCAGGTGAAACCAGATAAAAATACAAAATATGTAAGAGAAACTTCACTGCAGTCCAACATGAAGTCTGTTGCTTATACATGAGGTATTGTTCACCAATTGTCTTAATTAAGTGTAAAGGTATTCAGTGCATAAGATGAAATGACATAGATCATAAGCACCAATGGGGTTGTTAAAATATGTCACACAAATAATTCCTCTGTATCTGGGCTTCACACAAAACTTGGGGTCCACCAACTGTTCTTGCATCAGTTAAGTAAGCACCCTCTTTACATGCACCGAGCAAAACAAATCAACATTCATCTTCTTGGTCTGCATCACTTGCATACAGAGGAAGTTGTCTAGGGTCAGGCATTCCTGGACTACCTTTGTGCACCTGGGAGGTTTCAATTGCAGAATCTCCACCAGTAAAGCTGAATTCATTCTCAGCCACACAGCATGAACAGGACGTGCGGTAGTTGAAAATACACCGGCGTCTTGTCATTCCCTAAAGACTGTAGGGCTTTATCATCCAAGTTCACAACGGCACGGCATCATCTCTCACTAAGAAGTAGGGCATGTCCCTGTCCTCCCCGGACAGTGGACTAGCTCATCGTCTTCCTCCACAGTATGAAGACTTGATTGGTTGAAGAATTCACAGTCCAAACCTGAGCCACTGGCACCTACACTTACCTTTGACTGGATAACTGTCAGACCCCACAAAACTTGGTCAGGCGACTGATTCAAGTCAAATTTGCACTATACTATATATATATAATTATAATATAGATCATGTAGATCCTCTTAAAAGAAAAAAATAGCACCCTGGCATAATAAAGATACATGTACCCTGTCTAAAACAGACCACCTGGAAATTAAACCTTTAATGATATCAAACTAAATTCATGGTATTCCAGTTAGCATGGAAGTCTCCTTAACTATAGAAAAGCTGTCAGTGCTGCTAGAGCAACATATTTCTCAACTCTATCCGAAGATAACAAAAAAATTCAGAATACCTGTTCAATATTGTAACAAAATTTCCTAGGAATAAAACCATTAGTACAACTGCCACACCATCAACTTGACAAGCAGTGATAACTTAATGATCTTTTTATAATGTTAAAATTTAAATTATCAAGGAAAAAAGTAATTCTCCAAACTTATATTTTACTAACTAACATGGTACATAACAACACACTTCTATCAGATCAGCCACTAGAATATTTTAGCCCCCTTCAAGAGACTAAATTAATAAAAATAATCAACCTGTGTGCAAGATCCAGTACATACATGTTGCTTTAAACAGATAGTATTAGACATAATTAACCCTTTATTAAATGCAATTCATTCTTAAAATAGCAGTTATCAAAAACCAGAACTTAACCCCCGTCAGCTGTCCGACTATTTACCATCGACTATTGAAACCTCTCCTTTATATTCAAGATTTTAGAAAAAGTTGTAGTTCAGCAGTTATGTTCATATATATGTAGGAATAACATTCATGAAATGTATCAGTCAGGATTTAGGGCTTAGCTCAGAGACAGCACAGAAACAGCATTCGTTAAGGTGGTAAATAAACTACTGCTAGCCTCTGCCCAGAGCTGTGTCTCCTTGCTTGTGGTAGTGAACTTAGTGCAGCTTTTGACACCACTGATCATACTTTTTCCCTTGATTGAAATTTTGGAGCTAAAGGAACAGCCCTCTCCTGGTTTAAATCTCATTAATCTGACTGTAATCCGTTGTAGATTAAAATGGTGACTTGTCTGTATTTATTAATGTTAAGTTCGGTGTTCCACAAGGTTTTATTCTGTTTTTTTTCCCCCATACATGCTTCCTTTGGGTAATATTGTTTGGGTAATATTATTAACTGCTACTGTTACATTATTGAACACAGCTTTCATTCATTCATCTTCTGAACCGCTTATTCCTACTTAGGGTCGCGGGGAGGCTGGCGCACATCTCAGCCAACTCTGGGCGAGAGCGGGGTACACCCTGGACAGCTCGCCAGGCCATCGCAGGGCTGAACACAGCTTTATTTTTTACAAAGCAACTTGAGAGACACCAGCCTAATAAAGTAAAAGAAAATATCAGACACTGGACGCTTACTTACTTCCTCATTCAATTCTGAAAAGACTTGAGCTAGAAATAATCTTTCTGAATTATGTAATGACTGGATAGTGTTTCAGTTTCATCATGTGCAGCAGTATGGAACCTTGGTATGAAAATTGACCACAGTCTTTCATATGAACTTTATTTGATTTGAATTATCTTACTCAGATAGCTTGCTTTCATCTTAGGAATATTGCTGAAAATTATGAAATAAGAAATATGATATCACTGCATGATGCAGAAAAAAATTTGCAAATGCTTTTGTTATCCTCAAGATTAGATTACTGTAATAGGTTCCTGTCTAGATGATTTAATAGCTGCATTAACAAGCTCCAGTTAGTCCAGAATACAATGGCAAGAATCCTTACTAGATCCAGATGTAAGCATATCAACCCCATCTTATCCACACTGTACTGGCTCCCAATTTAATTTTGCCTCAAATATAAAATACTATTATTAACCTTTAAAACACTTAATGGTCTTGCACTACATTTTCTAAGCAAATTTCTTATCGCTTATGATTCTTACCTAGATCAAACAGTGCAGGCTACCTATTAATACCTCGAATAATGAAGACTACTGCAGGGGTGGAGCTTTCTTTTACAAAGACACACAGTTATGGAACAGTCAGTGTTTAGGATTAGGCTGAAAACCTACTTTTTTGTCAAATGTTTTGTTAGTAGCTTTTTATTAGGTAGCGGAGCAGATCTGGGGGTTCTCAGGCATTGAGAGTTCTGGTAACTAATACTATTACTAGCACAGTACTAATGTAGCCTCTGGTTTTGTCATGTACGTAGGTAAATAACGCTGACGTTAGATGCTTGTGATTAATTCCGGACAGAACATAGAAATAACACTTTCCAGTCAGTGTTTTTGGCACAATTTTCACGGCCATCATTCGAATCCATGGGCTCGACCGGGAGTTCCGCGTTGTTAGCAGCTGCAGCCTGTGGAGGGGCTACCAGTTCGAACTGATAAGGCTCTATAACTGGAGCCTGTAAATTGTTTAATCCCCATCGACACTTTCATCACTGTCCGATGTAAGTAAATCGGGGGCTGAATAACTGTGCAAGTCCTTACTCCCATTGCTAAAAGACCCGTACGAAGGGAATGGAGAACCTTCTCTATCGCTGGCCGCCATTTTACTGTAGCGAAGCTAGTCTGTTGTTTTGGTAGCTAGTCTGGAATGTACGTCACATCGTTACGTAACCAACTTAGGCTTCGATGTGCGCATACTCAGGAATGTTCGGAAAACACTAAAGTTTCTCAGCTGGCTTTAATAACCGCAGTGTCTGGCAGTGTGATCAAAACAAGCCGTGGGTGTATTTATATACGCCAACCAAACAACTTACACAATCTTGCATTGTGAATTAAGACATGTCCTTAAACCATTACGTTGTTATAAGCATACCTAACAACCTCTTTCTCTTTTTCTCTCTGTCAATTTCATTTTTTTGGACACACATGCCACTTTTAAGATACCAGTGATCCGGATCCCTCTGCTCTCTGAACCTTGTTGTTCATCCTGATGTGCTACTGCTGATTAAAGTTGACATCGTAAAAGCCCCTCACACCTGCTAATGATCTTCCTTCTGTGTATAACACAACTGTAAAGATGACTTCACACTGCTGGTAATATATACTTTTATTAAAATGCTTTATGACTACAGTTACCGTTACTGTTATAAGATAACCAACTAGACTTCATGGTAAACTATAGTGAAGTTTCTGCTACATGTTTTGTATTTGTATCTGGTTTTTACCCAAACGAGGATGGGTTCATTTTAAAATCTGGATCCACTCAAGGTTTTTTCCTCATGTCGTCTGCAGAAGTCCTCACCACCTTCACCACAGGCTTACTCATTAGGGATGTATAGGGTTTCAAGAAAAATGTTTAAAATCACAAGTAAATTTTTTTACCAAGTCTGTTTTACTATGTAAACTTTAAAAAGTGCTTTACAAATAAAAATAAACTAAACTGAATTAAATTAAAAAGATGATAATCATTATCATGTCACACTATGTATAGCTATTTATTTTTACCTATTACTGTCTCCCATAGTTGGCTGTTTGTCTTACATATATATATACATGCAAGTATTCCCCCAACCTAAATCCTACCAATCCGTAAGGTTCATTCCTTTGATTTCCAGAGATTCTGCACAGCGTGATGCTTAGTTGTAGAGGTGGCAGAGATAGGTCTTCCAACTACCTTAGTAGGATTAAGCGGTTTGGCAAATGAATGAACATTATAAAAATATAACAATAATGTAATATGCATACAAATAACAGCATATACAGTATGTCCTTCTGTCACACAGAGGTGAGGTGTATAGTGCTATGGAAAAAGGCAGGAATGATTTCTTGTAGTGTTCTTTATGACAGCAGATCTAAATAAGTCTGCTGGAGAATGAGGTCCTCTGTCTCTGTTTTGGATCATGCAGAGGGTGGGATGGGTTGTCCAAGTGAGAGAGAGCAGTTAATTAAGTGAACTCTGATGCAAACATCATATTGTATGCAGTGTCAATTTGATTACTAATGGAATTGACTCACATTCAGTGGGAATCCAACTGGAAACCCGTGACCCTTAAGAGTCCAAAAAAAAAAAAAAAAAGGCACAGTGGCATAGTGGTTAGCATGCCTCACACCAAGAAGGTTTTGGGTCTGAGCCCTGAGCTTGGTGAGGGCATTTCTATGTGGAGTTTGCATTGCTGTCCCTGTGCTTGTGTGGGTTTCCTCTGGGTGCTCCAGTTTCTTCCCACAGTCCAAAGACATGTATATTAGGCTGCTTATTAGGCTGCTTGGCTGTTTCAAATTGCTCCTTGTTGTGAGTGTGAATGGTTGTGTGTATATGTGTGTGTGTTGGCCCTGCTATGGACTAGCGAGCTATTTAGGGTGTAAGCCCAAACTCAGCTGAAATCTTTAGATGAGATCTTGGCTCCAGCCTCCATATATATATATATATATATATGGATTAACTCTTAAACCACGATCTCATTTGGCCGTTAAATGGCCATGATTCGATCAATTTTTAGGTCAGGAGCAAGTATGAAGTGTCTGCGACTGATATCGCTGTGACTGTGAGCGAGGAATCCACCCACTGTGGACAATTATCCCATTTTTTGAAAGCTGTTTCTAAATGTTGGACGATTACACACGATAATCTACTAATCGGTGACTGTCGCCAACTATCTGTGATTATATTACTGACAGTCTGAGACCTTTGTGGTTGATCACAGATAGTCGCAGATATTTACGGATGTAGTTGCAGACAGTCTCAGACCTAGTTGCAGATAATCAGCATTATTATGTTGTGGTTGTACTGAGACAGTCACCAACACAAAAAAAATCACGGGCAGTCGCAAAAGATTCGACCAAGTGAGATCGGGCCTTTAGTAATAAGATAAAATTATCACAAGCCCTGTTCCTTTACAGATTGGCTGGTCTTGCTGTTATGACATGGTGAGGAGCTTGATCATCTGGAAGGGCTCAGAAGTAGATCGCCTGCTCCTCTGATTTGATAGGAACCAGTTGATTGGTGGGTTGTTCACATTCGAAGAACTGGATTAGAAGATACAGCGCCATGGGGCAAACCCATTACCCAGCGCAGAGCCTATATTTCACAATTATACTAGGAAACATCTGGGGATCACCAGGATGAGCTGAAATCTGTAGCTTGGGATACATACATACATACAAGTCGAGACTGACCTCCTCTTTCTGCTACCCCTTCACCAGGAAAGGCTGAAGTCAATTAGTTTTTAAATAAATAGATGTGTACTTAAAATGCTGTCATTATATTTCACGGTTATTTCAGCCACAGTGTCTCTTAATGAAAGACTGTAAATGTACAGTTTACACATTTGTTTTAAAAAGGAATCTTAAGTCGAAATATTTATGGTATTATTTAGGATATTTATTGAAGATCAGAAGGCTACTTAATACCGACTGAAAATAAATATCAGTCAATAATTATTTAAACAAACCTTTTAAAGAGTTATCATTTAAAGAATCACATATTTTATATATGCTCTGATGAAACCATTTCTGCTGCAGAATGACATTTTTTTCAATGAATCTTTTAAAAATAGAAAGAAAAAGTGTTTGTGCATGAATGTGTAGTGTGTATGGAAGTATTCTGGCTCCTTCCCTTCTTTTCTTAGAAATGACAATGGACATCTCAGCAGCTACTTGACTTCATACTGTGCCATTTATATAAACTCAGCACAGGTTTAGAAATCAGGCCTGTCCTTCTTCAGCTTGGAGTAGTCCATGTTCACCGTAAAGAGCTGTAAAAAGACACATATATATGATGTGGATATATACAGTATATATAAATATATTGAGGGTTTTCTGTCAAAACCTCGTATGTGCCTGAAAGTACTCAAAGTGACATACCAGGTTTTGGCAGAACGTCCTCGATGTGCTCCATCATTAAAAAAAAGAAATGAAGTGATTTTTATGTCATGAAGTCGAAATACAACCACTTTTTTATGTGGCTGATATTGAACCAGGCGACTCATTACATTCATTAATTAATTTATTTTCTAAACCAATTAATCCTAATAGGGCCACGAGGAGGCTGGAGCTTATCTCAGCCTGTTTCGTGTAAAGGCAGAGTACAACCTGAACAGCTTGTTAGTCCAGTGCAGGCAACATTCACACAATCACACTCACACATGGGGTCAATTTGAAACAGGTAATTAGCCTAGTGTGCATATCGTTGGGCGGTGGGAGGAAACTGCAGTACCCAGAGGAAACCCACTCAAGCACAGGGAGAACACTTATACTCCATACAGAAACACCCTTGCTAAATTAAATTCATTAAAGACACTGAATATATCTGTCCAGGAAAACTTCCTTTACACCAGGGCTGTCAAACTCATTTTCACTGAGGGCCACATCACTAAATTTAAAGGTGATCAAGGGCCGAATAATCACACAACATCTATTCTAAAAGGGCAACCATGAAATCTGCAAGGCAAAATGATTGGTTTAGGTATTTGTTTTCTTTTCCTTTTCTTACAACACTTAACAGCGACAAGCGAGCATGCAGTCTTTCTTGAGTCGTGAATGACTAGATGTCTACTTGAAATAGGCTACTGCCACCTAGTGGAAGGATGATGAATTAGGTTTCATGGTAACAGTCAATGCAAACAATGTACAATGATCATATTCTTTGAAAGCTCTTGCAGGCCACATAAAATAAGTTGACGGGCCGGATTTGGATTGGGTTGGAAAAATATACAAAGGATCCTGGAAAATGGTTTATTAAACAAGAACCTTTATTAGTAAAGAGAGAAAAGATGAAATTTTCTGCTGGCCTGGCGAGCTGTCCATGGTGTACTCTGCCCTCGCCCAGAGTTGGCTGAGATGGGCACCAGCCTCCCTGCGACCCTAATTAGGATTACATGGGTCAGAAAATTAATGAATGGATGAAAATACAATTATAAAACTAGAGCTGCACTCATTGACCTTCGATGAACTGGCGAGCTGTTCAGCATGTACGCCACCTTCGCTAAGTGTCGGCTGAGATAGACATGGTAGACCATGGTAGGATTCAATGGCTTGGCAAATGACTGAGTGTGAGGTGCACTCTTTACCCTGCAGCATGGATAATATAGTAAATAGGTCCTGTATGGGTCCTGGTTTAATTACACATGTACATGTCTTACGATATGTTCTGTAGTACGTGGATGTGACTAAATAACCAAAAACTGTCTGGTTTGAAGGTTTTGTGGGATGGCTGTGGTGTTACCTTCGAAAATCACTCAAGTTCAAAGGTAACTGTCTCATTTAAAGGTCCATATATGGTTTTCTATAAATCTTCCATAGTCATGGCATGTCTGTCTGCACTCGTTTTGGAGGTATAAGTACGCCATCTCCAAAGATTTGTGACTTTGACATTCCAAAACATGAATTCGTCTCAAGGACTCTGGTAAAGTAGTGTCCCCACCAAGTCTGTTGGAAATTTTTGCACAGGTGATGTCAGGATTTTGTTCACAGACACACAAACAGAGACCTGCGATTAAATATTTTTTTTTATGGCAGGGGTAAAAATAGAAGGGGGGCAGTGTGTGTGTGTGTGTGTGTGTGTGTGTGTGTGTGTGTGTGTGTGTGTGTGTGTGTGTGTGTGTGTGTGTG
>JAOUQZ010002410.1:0-16311 GCA_028564935.1 Neosilurus hyrtlii
AAGTCCTTCAGGCGTCTGAGATGAAAGAGACGCTGTCGTGCCTTCTTCACCAGGGTGTTAACATGACAGGACCATGTTTTTGACCATTGCTGGGCACCACACAAACACACACACACACACACACACACACACACCCCTATGGGCGATTTGAAACAGCCAATTATTCTAATGCACATCGTTGGACTGTAGGAGGAAACAGGAGTACCCGGAGGAAATCCACACAAGCATGGAGAAAACATGCAAACTCCACACAGAAACACTCGGAAAGTCTGGGAATCGAATCCAGGACCTTTTTGTTGTGAGGCAGATGTGCTATCTACCCAATACAAGATTACAAGAACATCTGAATAGAATAGAACAGAGTTGGTTGTGTGAAAAACCAACTCTTTTGGTCTGTAAAGATGCCTAAACACAATAGTAAGTTACCTAAGGAGTGTACAGAATTAAAATTTTGTTACTAACGTAAATGTTTGTCAGTGTTTAAGTGCTTTAGACATGCAGTGTTCCAGAAAACTGTTTCTTGCATAAATTCTTGTCTCTAAAGCTGCAGAGAGTATAAAACCAAGCGGTTGTTTTAAAGCCCTGGTTTGGGGTTAGTACCCTGCAGTTATATAAATAGCTGAGACTTGACAAATACTTTGTGATCAGAGTAAATAGGTGAAGATGTATTACTCCATATGATGGTATCAGTGCATTGAACTTCGTGTTAACCTTTTCAGCAAGCCAGCAAAATGAAAAGTACAAGTGTTTTTACCAGAGTATGCATTTAAACCACTGACTGATTCTCACAAAAAAAGCACATTTTTCTTTTCAGTCTCTTAAAAACTTGGTGTACCACTGGGTTTATTTTTGGTTGCAGAAAAATATTTGACTATTGCTACCTTCCAGCCAACAGAAATTGTTTAGTACACTTTCTAGCCAAAAAACAAAACAAAACAAAACAAAACAAAACAAACAAACTAAAAAACCCTTTATTACAGCTTATAATTTCCATGGCATTGTTGCTGGACAGGTCGAGGCTCAGCAACATACTGTAAGTTAGCAATAAAATGAAGTCAGCCAACAACCTGAATGTACTGACTGACCAGGTTATTCCATCAATGAACCTTTTCCTCCCCTAATGAAACTCAGGGGTCAAATAGTGAAAGTGTGGGTCAGGGAGCATGAGGAATCACTTTCACACATGAACTGGCACCACAAAGTCCTGACCATAACCCTGTTGAAAGTATTTGGAATGTGCTGGAGAAGACTTTATGTAGTGGTTCAATTTTGCTGTCATCAATTCAAGATGTCGGTGAAAAAGGAATCCAACTCTGGATAGAAATAAATTACGTGAAGCTGCTTATGTTTGTTGTAATAATAATGCCATAGTGATTATCCACTGTAATCAAGATTAAATGTGGTCAACTTTTCTTTGTCCAGGCAGTGTATATTCAATCCAAATACAAACAGTCAGGTGGTTACAGTTTTCGCAAGTTCTTATTAGCTTGTTTGACATCAAAATATCTTCTGATTATTTCTTGGCAAAGAACAATAAAGTAAAGCAGTTTAATTTTCCTTCACTGGCTTTTTTTGATTTTACAATCTCCAAAGGAAAGCAATACCCTGGAAAGCTGTTTGAAACCTTATTGCAGAAACCTTACCACTTTCATACCATGCCATGATTTGTGCTTCTATCAAATATCCATCAGCTTCTCTCACTGTTTCCATAAACCAAAGTTATGGCTGTGGCTTCTTCCTGGTGCTGCCGCCTCACTTTAACCCCTGCTTATGTCCAGATGCTACAATATTTTTTCTTTTCTTGAAATATAGGTAATTTAGGACTACATGCTATCTAAAGGCAGTGGAGTATATGAAATTTAAGGGTTGTGTGGTAAACTGGACCAAAATCACTAAATAAATTATAATACAACTATTACAACCAAGGTTTTCCTTTGGGGTATCTTTACCAGTTCACAAAACCCAAAATTCAAAAGAAAATTATTTATTAACACTTCAAACTGCTGATCCCATGTGACCTCTCCCATAACCTAACCTCAACATAAAGCTTATTGCTGATGGGGACCCTGTGGATTTTTAAAATTTCTCTGAGATTTTATGATTTAAAGTCAAGACTATTAAGATCAGACCTATCATATCTCTAGCTTCATCTTACAGGAAAGTATCACCATCAAAATGCCATTATTTTACATGTCTCTCTGTATAGGTAGGGCTCTAGCTGAGCTTTTATCTGAGAGCATTTCAGATGACCTCTAACTTGAAAACTGCTTTGAAGCTGTTTGAGTTTTATTCTCTTTCCTTATTCAAAGCTGCCTAATGCTGAGTCAGGAAGTTAGCAGTATGAGCGAGCACTCAGGCTGTGTGGAAAAGGCTTGTTACCTGCTCTTCTGGCCTGGAGCCATGGCTCCAGAACCATCCTTAGACTATATGGTCATGCTTCAAAGACAGCATGCAGAGCCCTGCACCAAAGACCAAGAAGACTTCTCGTTAAATTTTATGTAAGCCACAAGTTTTGTGAGAAAGGTGGGTCATTCTATAAAGGGTCAATTTCTTTCCACTTCCTGAAAACTACTCTTTGTAACAATTGCATTAAGTATTTTTCCAAAATGTGACATACTTGGAATTTGTCTTGGTGGCTTGTATTGTGTTGATTTGGCAAATACACACTAAGGTTTGTAAGACTGAAGTAAATCTGGACAAAGCATAGTCAGGAAGTGGACATGTGTGTGCATCAGGGTGGAGCTTTGAAGATACGGTTCAATGAACCTGGGCTTCAGTAAACCTAAACTGTGTGATTAGATTGTACACATAAGCTAGCTCAAAGGATGGGGTCAGCCCCATGTTCCCCAGTCCCTATATGCTCTCCAGTCCCTATATGCTCCCCAGACCCACTGTTCCCTGGTCTTTATTGAATTAATGGATCTTCCATTGTATTGTGTATTTTATAGAAGTAAGCTACAATGATTGTATCCATATTGTAAAAGTAGTATGATGAAACAAAATCCAACATACTCATCAAAGTAACAATTTATGGAATATTAAGGTTCTTCGGGAACATACAGGTGAAACTTGAAAAAGTAGAATATCATGCAAAAGTTCATTTATTTCAGTAATTCAACATAAAAGGTGAAACTAACATATTATATAGACTCAATACATGCAAAGTGAAATATTTCAGGCCTTTATTTGTTATAATTTTGATGATTATGGCTTACAGCTTAGTAAATCTCCAAATCCAAAATCTCAGAAAATTAGAATGTTACATGAAGTCAATAAATAAGGATTTTAAATACAGAAATGTCAGTCCTCTGAAAAGTATACTCATGCGTATGTACTTAGTTTGGGCCCCTTTTGCATGAATTTCTGCCTCAATGCGGTGTGGCATGGGTGTTATCAGCCTGTGGCACTGCTGAGGTGTTATTGGAAGACTTCAATAGCTGCCTTCAGCTCTTCTGCATTGTTTGGTCTCATGTCTCTCATCTTTCTCTTGGCAATGTCCCATAGATTCTCTATGGGGTTCAGGTTAGGTGAGTTTGCTGGCCAGTCCAGCACAGTAATCCCACAGTCATTGGTAATATTGCCAGTCCCAGGTTTTGGTAATATTGCCAGTGTGGGCAGGTGCCAAGTCCTGCTGGAAAATGAAGTCAGCATCTCCATAAAACTTGTTTGCTGGAGGAAGCATGAAGTGCTCTAAAATGTCCTGGTAGATGGCTGCCAGACTCTGGGACCTTGGTTTCCAAAAGAGATGCAAAATTTGCTCTAATCACAAAAGAGGACTTTGGACCACTGAGCAACAGACCAGTTCTTTTTTCTTTAGCCCAGGTAAGGAGCTTCTGACGTTGTTTGATGTTCATCTGTGTGTGGTGGCTTTTGATGCACTAACTCCAGCCTCAGTCCACTCCTTGTGAAGCTCCCCACACTTTTGAACTGACAATCCTCTCCAGGCTGTGGTCATCCCTGCTGTTTGTGCACCTTTTTTCTCCCCACACCTTTCCCTTACAATTAACTTTCTATTATTGTGCTTTGATACAGCACTTTGAGAACATACAACTTCCTTTGCAATTACCTTTCGAGGCTTTCCCTCCTTGTGGAGGGTGTCAATAATGGTTTTCTGCACAACTGCCAGTTTAGTGGTCTTCCCCATGATTGTGAATTCTAATAAACCAGACTCAGAGACCATTTAAATGTTCAGGAATTATATGCAGGTGTTTTAGAATAATTAGCTGATTAGAGTGTAACACTTTGGGCCTCCAATATTGAATCTTTTCACAATATTCTAATTTTCTAAGAATTTAGATTTGGGGTTTTGGGCTTATGTAAAATTCAGCTTTTCCTTAGGTCATAAAACCTGGGTATGGCCTAGCATACGGTTGTTCTTTTCATGTTCTGTGGTGCACTAAGATAGGAGCTAGCAAGATAAAAATTCTAATGCTGCATAACAATGCTTTCATTTATAATTGATCATCTCACATGTGGTTTAAATGCAAAGTCTGCTTTCTTGATTTTAAACTAGAGAAGAAAAAAGAAGAGATTACTTGTGCTGTTTTTCAGATATTTTAATGAGGAGGTTAGGGAGATTCACTCATTATTCACTTCCAGTGAGAAAGTGGCCACTAGTGACCTCAGGGTTAAAGGGGTACCTTTGTAGAGCTAATCAAAGCTTTATGGATACCTCCTTGAGCCAAGGTAGCGTCCAGTAAATCATGTTCTGAGAGTGTATTAAAAGGAAATAGAAGCATTACTGTTGGCATTCTGGTTTTTAAACCTGGTTCTAGAAAAATATGGAATGGTAAAACTAATACTAGTTTTATTTAAAAAAAATATATAAAAATAAAAATATTTGACTTGGGCTGATACACATACAGTATATTGCAAATTATATAGATACCTGACCATAATATCCATATGTACGCCTTCTCGAAATTTGGAAGCACATAATTTTCTAGAATGTCTTTGTGTTCTATAGCATTAACACTTTCCTTCACTGGAACTAAGAGCCCCAGCATAACAATGCCATTGTGCACAAAATGAATAAAGTGCGAGGACTCAATTGGCCTGCACAGACCCATGATCTTAACCCCAATTAACACCTTTGGAATTAACTGGAATGCGTACTGTGTGCCACGTCTTTTTACTTTCATCACTGCCTGACCTCACTAATGCTCTTAAGGTTGAACATGCACAAATCCCCACAGTTACTCTTCAACATCTGCAGGAAAGACTCCGTAGAAGAGCTGTTGTACAAAATGTGAGTTTTTTAAAGTGGAGGCTGTTATGGGGGAGTGACTCTGAAACAGGATGTTCAGCATTCACATATGGACATAATGGTCATATAGCCTATTTTAACAATACACCAATACACAAAATGCAGAATATGCCATAGCATTTAAATACAAGAGCTTGCTTCTTGACATTTGTATTGGTAATTAAAACAAACTGCTTGATTAAAGTTATGAAATCGATTAATTGATTTGTTGAAGGATTTGTCTTTTTGACACTTCCACAGTAATGGACGACATAAATGCCTCCTCTGTTTCCACTAATAGTTGATGCTATGGGAGCAATGTTGTACAGATGGTAAGCAAAATTTTGCTGTTCTGTACCCTCAGAATGCGGAGGGCGGGTAGGTTGAATACCTTTTAGGCATTGCTGACTGTTACCACAACCCTCAAATTTCCCTTTTAATCTACAGCCAGAAACTACTCATTTGTACCAGTCAATTTCTTTTAGTGCTGGGTGGGAATTTTGGCATCTTAGCACTTTTGGATATGTAATTGCATTGTTTCATGGTGATTTGTACAAAAATTCACCTGAGTATGTTGAGTATGCAGCATGGAATAAACTGAACTATTACATCAACTATTCTAAACGCTAACTGGCATCAGAATAAAAGATTTCAAGCGTAAAAAAATATCACCAGTAAATACAAACATTGTAAAAAGTTTCCAAGAAGGCTTGAACAACTGACCATTCATTTTCTTAGAAAAATGCATGATGTCAGGCAGCAGAGGCACTGAGAATTGCAGGTTGATTTTCTTTTCTTTTTTCTTTTTTTTATTCCCAAAGGCAAATGGATGCGTAACGATAAGCAGAGTCAAGGTCAAGGTCAAGTAAACATTCAGAAGCCAGGCAATATACAAAATAAAAACAGTTTCTGGGAAAGAGACAAAAGACATGAACCAGAAACTTATACTTATAACCATAAACACTCATATGCTCAAATGGCTTGGTATTACCAGGTCAAAGCCAGCCCTGACCAATTTTTTTGCCCTAGGAGCGATTTTATTTGTGTTCATAGACCCATCCAAAAACTGTATACATAATCTTTCAAATGATATTTTTTTAATAGAAACAAATTTACAAATTTACATTCACAAAATTTAAACTCAGGGTTGGCAAAAGTGAGATTAAATATTTCAAAAGTGCTTCAGAAGAGAAAGGAGGGTATATTGGGTGTAACATTAAATTAATTATAATAAAAAAAGCTGCTGATGTGAAACCCAGTCAATAATAGCACCTAAGCCACATTAAGACGTCATTATGAACACAAAACGAATACAAGCGTAATTACTCCAGGATATGTATTAAAAGAGGTGCAAATTCAGTGTTTTTTTATTGTTAATAGTTCAAATTAGAATCCTCTGTGTGTCTTGGATAGAAAGGAAAATCAACACTTGGGTGTTAGACTAGATCAGCCATGGATTGATGCTTTGGAAAAACATCTTGAAGCGAAAACATCAATTCTTTAGTCATCTGTGCCATCAAGGAGGGCTAGAGCGAACCATCATCACTGGCAAAGTGAAAGGCAAAAGGAAGAGAGGCAGGCCCTGACATCATGGCTCAAGGACATCACAGAGTCAAAGGGCATGAGTCTGGCTGAAGCAGTTCATACTAAGGCCAACAGGGAGCGGTGGCGACAGAAGTTGATGACCACAGCATCGCAGGCATGTGACAACTGATACACAGAGAGAGAGAGATACACCACAAGAGAATGGCATGATCTGATTGGGATGCTATCTTGGGATCATAAATCATTATGCAGAGTGAATAATCCTTGAATCAAAATTACAGACCCTAACAGTTTTTCATGGGCACTTGAACAGGCAG
This sequence comes from Neosilurus hyrtlii, assembly GCA_028564935.1. Taxonomy (NCBI): domain Eukaryota; kingdom Metazoa; phylum Chordata; class Actinopteri; order Siluriformes; family Plotosidae; genus Neosilurus; species Neosilurus hyrtlii. The sequence continues at coordinate 7,108 of JAOUQZ010002410.1, forward strand.
CATCATCACGGTCACGCTTGAACGCTCAAATTCTTGTAAACCATTCAATTTGCTTGTTTTTTCCAGTGTGTCCCATACTATATACCAACACACCTTAGGAAGCGCTGTTTTCTTTTGTTCCTAAAAACAGAACAGACACCAGAAAACACAATAGACGCCGGTTATCTGGCTGAAAGCACAGGGCTACCGATTTCACTAGCCTGCCTCAGTGTCGGGCTTAAAATATTTAAAAAACATAAAAGTGTAAAAGTGTTTTTGTTCAGTTTCTTGTGTTTCCAGTAGTATGTTCTAAATCTACTTTAAGGAATGCCGTTTACATAAATTACGTTATTTTACTTTTGTTTCCGAACAGACACCTTTAGCAAAACAGAGCTAGTAACCTAGAGTCCAGCTTCCATGCCGCGCAACAGGAAAAAGCACAGATCAGAGGATGACATGGAGCTTTTAACGCAGTACGGAGGACACATCTTTATGGAGTGCTGTTAACTTTAGTGTTTAATTGAGTATGTTGAACAAACAAGAACAGACGCCATTAGCTACACAGTGCTATTAGTTGATTTAAAGTGTGGTGGCTATACTGCCTTGCTGATTAAATATTAGCTATAAAAATCTCATTATAATTAACTTTTCATGATGTTTCTTTCCACTCAATACCATCACAACTCTGTAAAGGTGTTAAGGTCCACCATTACACATGAAAACCGTACAGTCATTAAAAAAATAAAAATAAGTAAATAAAAGTAAATTAATAAACCATAAAGACCTAATTTTAACTTGCTTTTTTGCTTAGGTGGTAGTTTACATGCGAATACAATTATGCACCTCATGTTTGAGTGATGTCGCAAAAATTAATATTGTGTGACATCCTTCTTGCCTTTGGTGCATAATTGTTAAATATTACTTTTCAAATACTATAAATACATGGAAAAAGATAAAAATAAATATAAAATTGCATTAACCTATTTGGGAAGCTACAGATGGTTAGCACCCCTAGCACAAATGTATACTGCTTATAGCGCAAGCTGGCTTTGCAGTATAAGCAGGTAAAAGGCACTACACATAATACAAGACTTCTCAGTAGAAGAATGAATACAATAGCATGAATTAAATGCAGGATTTCTTGCTTCAAAGACAGACCAAGCATTTGGTTGCAGTGGTTGCCATGTTGGTGCAACAAAACAAATAGATGTTTCCACAACTAGAAATTAATTGTATTTGTTTTGTCTAGTGATGTCTAGTTTCAACAAGGCTGACAGCAATCTTTGGCATGACGTGTCTAATTTAACCCGTTATTATTTAAAATGGATTTGAGTTACTGACATATGTGTGGCGGCATAAAGGGGTAGTGGTTAACCCACAAGGAGGTCCTGGGTTTGATTCCTGGGCATTTCTGTGTGGAGATTTCCTCTGGGTACACCAGTTTCCTACCACAGTGCATAGACATACACATTAGGCTACCACAGTGCATAGACATAGACATTAGGCTAGCTGGCTGTTCCAAATTGTCCCTAGGTGTGAGTGTGAAAGGCTGTGTGTGTATTGGCCCTGCGTTGGACAGGTGAGCTGTTCACTGTGTACCTCACTTTCATTCAGCTTTGACTGAGATAAGCTTAGCCTCCTGTTTACCCTAGTTAGATTAAGTGGTGCAGCAAATAAATAACGATTGAACTATATATGTGGGTGAGGTTTTATAAATTAATAAATCACAAGACCATCTGAAAGCTGTAATTCTTATAATTTTTTACAGGTTGTTGTTTGTATTATATTAAATTTGTTTCGTGAACAAAAACAATTGAAACAAACTGTAGAAGGGCAGTGTTCTTTTTGGAAAGCAGTGACTTTCTCCTTGCAGCCCTGCCATACACGCCACTGTTCAGTGTTCTCCTGGTGGGAAACATTAACATTAGCCAATGTGAGATAGGTCTTTAGTTCTTTAGAAGGTACACTGGGTGCCTTTAAATCCTTGTGGATGATTAAGCATTTTACTCTTGGATTAATTTTTGTTGGTTAACTACTAGAGGGGGGCAATGGTTTTGAATCTCCTTCATCTGTTGGACTGTGGAGTTTAACTTTTTGGATTCTCTTTAACATAATGGCAATTTAACAACAACAAAAAAAAAAACAACAACAACAAAAAAACCCTCTTTTTCCTTTCAAAATCTCTCTTGTTTGTGCTGATATACTTCCACAAACATGTATTGTGAAAAACAGACTTCACGTAGATTATTGCTTTTTTAATAAAACAGACACCCACTCACACCTGCTTATCATCCTATTGATTAAAAACACCTGACTCTAATTTCACACTCCAATGAAGTGCTAATCCTAGAGATGCTATTTAATTCATTCATTTTCTTTATTCTTCAATTTCTGAACTGCTTAATCCTAATTAGGGTCGCGGGAAGGCTGACACCCATCTCAGCCGACTCTGGGCGAGGGCAGAGTACACCCTGGACAGCTCGCCAGGCCATCGCAGGGCAGAAACATGCTGATGGCAATGTAGCCTACTGTTTTCGACTGACAGCACTAGTTCTTTTACATGCCTCTCACCACAGACACTGCACTGGGGGACACTATTGACAACCCAGTAACAGTGGGGCTTGAACCCCTGACCTTCAGATCAGTAATCCAGCTCGATGTTGAGCGACCAGGTGAGGTTCTCTGCCAGATGAACACCAAGGAATTTTGGTGCCATTGACGATCTCCACAGAGGATCTGTTGATGAACAACGGATGAATGCTAGATATCTATCATCACTTTTGTAAGCACCTGAAATGCTTTGGCAATGTATTGACAAATCCTCAACAAGAGATTTTGAACAAATTCAAAATCTAAATTTTTTCTCTCAGATTGGTTTTCTTTCTCTCTCTCTCTTCACTCAAAGCACTCGGTAGCTTGATGGAGTTCTGTGGGGTCTGATGATGATCCAATCATAGTTGATAATTCTGGAAGATTATTAATAAAACTCTGCACAGTAGTTGATGTAAAAGTATGTTTAATGTGATAATGTGGTGAGGTGTATATATTAGTACTAAGATGCATTGTAAGTGAGATAAGATAATGATCTGTAATAATTTCTGATTGTGGAAATGTGACTATATTTTCAGTGTTTAATCTTCATCTTCATCTTCTTCCGCTGGTTCCGGGATCGGGTCGCGGGGGCAGCAGCCTAAGCAATGACTCCCAGTGTTTAATCTAAAAGTTAGTATTAAATCTAACTTAAATAAGTGTTGCCAGCATTATGAGTGGGTCCTATTAAATTCTGATTTACCACTACTGAATCTAAAATAGACAGAAACACTGTTCTTACAGAATCCCCTGGTCTATCAAAACGAATATTAAAGCTTTATCTAAAGAAAGGTTTGAAATGAAGTCTGCAAATTCACATAGGAATTCGGAGTACGGCCCTTGGGGTAGGTAAATAATAATTAGAGGAATCAGCTGCGTGGGCATATTTTTTCCGGGAATATATGCTATGTTAGTATTTGGAATGTCAAATGCATTAAATTTATCTCTACTTTTTTTTATTACACCTAGATTATGCCTAGATTATATTATAACTGTGATGCCTCCTCCTCTGCTAGTTAGACGAGGTTGGTGTATAACTGTTTCTGGGAGGACTCGTTCCATTTAATGCTACATGCTCATTTGAATTTATCTTTAAGTCTGTCTGCCTACCTGAGTTAGTTGTTTTTATTAATTAATTTTTTTACTGCTGCCTGGTATATGTCACAGGTCAGTGATATAAAACAGAGAATCAGCATCAACTCAGCATCAATGCCATGGCCACATTATGTTTCCTGTGGTGGTGGTGGGCTCGCACAGACTCTGTACAGAAATGGGACAACCATCCAAGCCTTATTCCCCAACTCTGATGCCTACCTCAGAAGGTCCACCATGATGTCAAGTATTAGCTCACCCCCTAGTGCAGTAATGAAGAAGAAGTCTCAGGTAGGCCAGATAGTCACACATTTTTCATAAATTTTTCATACGTTTCCATACATTCTTAATTTTTTTGCACACAGTACTCAGGGACTGCACATTTCACTTTACCCTGCACACTTGCACTACCTCACTACCTCACTTTATGCACAATAGACCTGTTATTTCTTAATTTCTTATTTTTTCATTTCTTCATTTCATTACTACAGGTTTATTTTATGTCTAAAAATGTCTGTTATTATTATTATTATTATTTACTTTTTTACCTGTTTGCACCGTGGGTCGAGAGGACTGTAATTTCATCTGTGCTGTATGTCATGCATATATGGCATGTTTGACAATAAAGTTGACTTTGACTAAATGTTACTCACACCTTTATATTAAACGGTTCTAAGGGGATATTGCAACTTCATTAAATTCAATTTTACTGTTATTTTCATTTTTCATACATGCACTGTGTGTAAAACTAGCACTTTAAATTATCAAAATATAATCACATATAGACCTGGTTGATGCAAAGTCCATTCTATTTATGGTGCAGCCATGACTATTCAAGGTGCCCTGTTTCCACAAAGGCAGTTTTCCATTAGTTTCTCTCCCATATCTACACAAGGCTGTAAGCACAGAACAAGTTCAACTTTGTCTAGAAATGTCATGGGCCCACAAGACTTTCACTGGAGGTCTTTTGTTGGCAGTTCTCAACAGTCAATCCATTAAGTATGTTCAGACTATGTATGTTTCTTCGTAGAGTGAAAAAACAATCAGTAAGTGTAGGCAAGTCTAAGACATTGTTTTGTGACTGTATTTTCTTAATTGCACATACACAGCGAACAATTGTTCCTAGACTCTCAGTGAGGTCAGCAAACAACCATCAGTGGCAAAGAGGAACATGATTTCTACCAAGGTTGTTGGAAGGCTTTCTAAGATAATTTATTTTTCCAAAGTGCAAAAATTTGCTAAATGATACAGAAAGGACAATGGCATATGGTAAATTCTAAGGCAAATTTTACCTACAGTAAGCAAATGGCTCAAGTCTCTAGAGTAAAGACAGAAGCCTGTTTTCAGACAGTTTACTTTTATTCTTGGGTCAATCCTACCTGTCTGACTTTTATGGATTCAATGGATTCTGGTGCAGTGAAATGGTTCCATATAATGTTTGTTTTATGCAAGAACAGTGTTCGCCATGAAAATAAATCAGCGAAATGGACAATGAGATGAGCTCTCCCAGAGTTAGCAAATTGTCCTATAGGCTAATTTAGTTTGCTTCTTTTTCCAGAGGCCATGATGAAATGCTGTGATAATGCCTGTCCATTCATCGCACCGCCAAAAGCAAGCGTGAGAAACTGAGAAGCATATTCTGTTGCTGTATTCTGACCCTAGGTGATATTTTCCTTTCTTACTTTGCACTCAAACAAGATGATTGAGTACAGTCCGAAATACTGGTCAATAGCTTGGAGGGCCGTGACTCTGCTCTGAAAGGCAACTTCGTGGGCCTTTGGCATTCCTGGTATGTAATAAAATCAAAATTGTAACTTTAGAATTTTCCACAGTGAAAATGGAATTATTAATGAGCACTATGACAAAAGTACTCTCTGTGCCTTTGGCACAATATTAATATTTGAGTATATGAGAATTATGGTTCTGTCTCCCCTGTGATTGTGGTGCCAAGCTCCTGGAGTAGTTGTTGTTGCTGTTCTTGTTGAAGACTTTCTTCCAGATTAACCACCCTGGTTTGTTGTGTTGCCCCTTTTGTTCCAGCATCCATTTTAAGACAATTTAATCCATTTTAAGACTATTGCAACACAACACACACTAGAGACCCAAGAACACAAGAAGTTTTTGTAAAACAGACTAATATGTAATTAAATTGGAAAAGACAGGGAGCAAAACAACAAGGCAACAATAGAAAATATATTCAAGAGCAATAATGGATTATAAATAGTGCCATTATAAATAGTTGAATAAAAAAACAAGCACTAAATTTTGGGATTGAGGCTAAATAAAGCATATGTGTGACAGTCAGAATTGACTGTCTTTCTGAAATGGAAAGGAATTGATGTGCTCAAGTATGGTGTTCTCACAGGTGCAACAACTGTCTGGAAAGGCAGCCAAGTAAGCAGCTCCTTGTATATCTTGTGGCCAGACATACACTGTGTGAGGAAAAGGAGGTTATCAAGTGGGTCGCATGCTTGACATTCATCTTAGATAGTGTCACAGTTTGGCACTTGATGGTTTTTGTGAAATGGAACACTACTTGTTGATGAGATAAGTAGTGATAAGCTCTTTTTTCAAGGGATTATGTTAATGTCCATCCTTCCCTTGTGCATCAATATACAAACTGATTCTTAGCACAATGTTCCATACTTCATGCATATCAGATTATTATTATTATTACATTATTATGTAAGGAAGCTAGAGAAAAACATGACTCATAAGCAAACTGTAAGCAAATCCATGTTTCTTTAAAAAAAATATGTCAACTTTTCAGACACAGTATAAACAAATTCACAATTAAAAGATAATCTCGCATTATCTTATCTCATTTGCTGAACTGCTTTATTCTTTATTAGTGTTAAAGGGAAGCTGGAGTCCATACCAGTTGAATCAGGGCGAACATTCTGAACAGCTCGCAAGACCATCATCAGGGCAACACAGACATACAACCCGCACACACTCATTCACACCTAGACACAATCGAAAATATCCACTTAGCCTATTATGCATGGTTTTGAACTGTGGGAGGAAACCAGAGCACCCAGAGGGAACCCACACAAGTATGGGGGAACATGCAAACCAGACGTGCTAAGGACTACAGACCCATGCCAACTTAAAAAATAACCCAATGGTTCTATTGTTCTGTAGAAGGATTTTTGTTGGAATGATTTTGGCCCTTTTGTCATAGGATCATGATTTACTGCAAACAGACAAAATCATTATGAATCTCTGAATGGTTTATGAGTGTGAAAATGAGGAAATATCTTTTGGAAGAATGGTGATCATCCTTTCAGTACAGGTGAGAAACTTGTAAAAATGTAGGCCAAAATACACTAAAACTTTTCTCATGTGACCAAACACCTTACTGACACACTTAATTTGTCATTCATCTTTAGTTCCTCCACCTCTCAATGCCTTCACCAGAATAGCTTAGAAAAGAAAATTGTAGAGGACAGTCCATCAATCATATCTGTAGAGCTTCCTAAATTGTTTGGGATGCCCACCAGAAGACATTCAGTTCTAATGGTTTTTTAGTCATTCCACATTATGTACTGAATCATCAAACTTGTTCATCCAAGAAAAGCAGTACTGTGATGGTGAAATCCATTTAGCACAATGAATGCTTATTTATTTATATTTCTTTTTTAATGCTAGTTTACCCTAAATGAATAATCAAAATGCCAACTCAGACCACAACGAAAAATGTATTTTAAATTTATTACTGCATAATTCTCATATAAACTACTCTTCTTATTCTCTATTATTCTTTTTGAACACTACCAAAAGTTTCAATTTATTTTATTTAAAATGTGTGTGTGTATATATATATATATATATATATATATATATTTAATGCAGGGAGGTATGGTAGCATAGCGGTTAGCACATCTGCCTCACAACAAGAAGGTCCTGAGTTCAAATACTGGCCTTGGGCGTTTCTATGTGCACTTGGGCATTTGCATTTTCTACCCATGCTTGTGTAAGTTTCCTCCAAGTACTCCAGTTTCCTCCCACATTAGGCTAAGTGGTTTTTCAAAATTATCCCGAGGTGTGGGTATGAGTGATTGTGTATGTTTTCCAGAAATGGTGTGGTGAAATGTTCAGGGGGTATCCCGCCTTCACCCAGTTTCAGCTATGAAACGCACCAGCCTATGTGTGATGAGTAAATTAATACATTTGTAAATTTAGTGTTGTACAGTGGCGTAGTGGTTAGCTCATCTGCTTCACAGCAAGAAGGCCTTGGATTCGAGTTTGCATGTTCTCCGGGTCGTTTTGTTCTCCGCATCGGTTTGTTGGTTACTCCATTTTCCTCCCACAGTCCAAAGACATGCACATTTGGTTAACTGGCTGTTCCAAATTGCCCCTTGGTGTAAATGAGTGTTAATGGTTGTGTGTTTTGGCACTGTGATAGACTGGTAAGTGGTCCAAGGTGTACTCTACCTTTGCCCAGAGTTAGCTGAGATAGGCTTAAGCTTCCCTTTAACCCTAGTAGGATTAAGCAGTTCAGCAAATATATGGATGAACAATTGATTTAGGTTATTATCATTATGTGGCTGTGTATAAGAGCAGACACATATCACTATTCTCCCAGAAAAATGGGGATCTTTTTCTTCTTTTTCTTCTTCCATTGCACTTAATGCAGCCTGAACGGCAAAGTGGACCCAGGCAATGTATATATCAAAGACAAAACTTCTTTTTTCTACCTCTTATAGTTTGCTCTTAATCTTTAATAAAGTGTCATAAAGATTTCTGAGTCGACTGACAGCTGTACTGTAAATCGCTCCATAGAGGTCAGTACAAAATAGAGCTTTTTAAAATTATTTAAAATCATTTTGTGGGTCATTTTTAAACCTTTAGACACTTTTTACAGTAGAATAATTTATATCACTGTGTTTACCAAATTCTTAGCTCTCAAATGCTATCAACCTCATTGGGATGGGAGATATGGTTTTCAAAACAGAAGGTCAAAAGCAAGATGTGTGCCTAAGACATTACTTCAGTTTAAAAGGCAGTTTAAAACTGTCAGTAACTGCCAGTTTAATCTCCATGTGCATGTCATGCATCTCGTCTTATAGCGTTAAAAAAAAAAACGAGAATACGATTGGGTAATCAGGCATTTTAACACTGAACATACAGAGAAGTGTTTTATGTGTCTGCTTAAAGCGACATGTCTTCTCCTCTCTCTCCCTCTCTCTCTCTCTCTCCCTCTCTCTCTCTCTGTCTCTCTCTCTCTCTCTCTTTCAGTTTCAGTTTAATAAGCTTTATTAGCATGACCATATAAATTCAATTCAATTCAGTTCAGTTTTATTTGTATCATTTTTTTACAATTGACATAGTCACAAGGCAGCTTTACTAAGTAAAATGAATCTAGTTTCAAGCTTCAAGTTTCAAGATTATTTGTCATATACAGGTAACAGTGAAAGATCTCTACCAGCAATGAAATTCTTGGACTCAGAGCCCCCTCAAAATTGCACTTAGGAAACAAATATTACACATAAATTTAGCATTGAGATTTAAAAAAAAAAAAAAAACAAAAAAACAAACAAA
>JAOUQZ010002559.1:0-16300 GCA_028564935.1 Neosilurus hyrtlii
TAACCCTGTCTCTGTGCGTTTAAAGCTCCCCAGGTCTCTTCGTGTACACCCCACTTTCCACGTCAGCAGGCTCAAGCAGGTTCGTGAAAGTCGCCTGGTACCTCCCGCCAAGCCCCCACCGCCACCCAGGATGGTAGACGGAGGCCCAGTCTACACAGTCAAGAGGCTTCTGGCAGTACGCAAGAGAGGTCGGGGTAGACATTTTTTAGACGACTGGGAGGGCTACGGACCGAAGGAGCGCTCCTGGGTACCCGCGAGGTTCATCCTCGACCACAGCTTTATTGACGAGTTTTACGAGCAGCATCCCGACATACCTGGCCCGTCAGGAGCCGACCCTAAAGGGGGAGATACTGGGATATCCTAGTGTGCATCCTGTATTCTCTAAGTTCTAGTACCTTATGACCTTCATCGTCCTCAATAAAAGGACTTTACTTTCTGCCTACTCCTGTGTCTGTCCTGCTTTTTGGGTCCATCTGCCTTATCGCTCCCTAACAGAAAGGCCGGTCAGCATTGTCCGTACATTCCAGCTTCCCAGTTTTAGAGTTGGGCTCTCTTGATGCTTTGGTTTGTTGCCTGGTGCGGTGGTCGGATTTCTCCTAATCCCCATGCACCCAATGAAGAAAGCAGACCATGGAGGGGCAGCATCTTATTGGCTGGGGGCTGCCCAGCTTAAGGCATGCGGTAGCTGTCCAGTGGGATTAGAAAAATCCTCCCTCCAACGAGAACGACCCCTGGCGCCATGCCCTACGCCAATTGAGCAGTGACTTATAACCGGTAACTGACGTTCTCCGTGTTATTTCGTCACTCAAGGCGAAGCTGGAGTGTCCTCTCCAGGTGTGGTGCGGTGTGTGGTGTTGTCGGATGTAAGCCTGGGTGGTGTGGTATAGAGGACAAGTTGTTGCTCATGCAGCAAGTCTCCCCTCTCCACGACACTGATGGGACCAAAGGAACGACTAGGTCGATACAATTTGGGACCAGTGCCATCGCAGAAGCTGCCAGGACAGAGCTGAATACAGCTGCGAACTGCCTTAGGGACTCCGACTCCGGATATATATATATATATATATATATATATATATATACTCTGCATTCATGTACACAAGCAGATTGCTGACTGATGTATGTAAATGTAATTTGCAGTGTGCAGATGTGCCTAGTTTTATTTTCTTTAGAATATCACTAGTTTATGTCTGATATGTTAGTTTATTACCTTTATACTGCTGTTGTATTGCATAATGTCTTGCCTTCCTAAAATGTATGCATTCAAGTGATTTCGCACTCTCATTTGACTGAAACAAACTACAAATAGCATTTTCAAACAGACTAATGCTAACTATTTTAGTTATCTATTTATCATAGATGTAAGTAAAAATACCTGATTATAAATAATAATAAAAAAAGACAAAAACATATTTTTAGTGTAACAGGAGAGTTTGGAAAGTGTTCCTTTCATCTTCCTCTAAATCCAAACTTTTAAAGAACCCTTTAGTGAGCCATTTGTGCTGGTTCACCTGATCTTTTGGTCTAATTTATTCTAATAGTTCTTATTCTAATTAACGTTTTCTGCTTACAGTTAACTGCACACAATTGGGTGGAAAACAATGAAATGCAGAAAACAATGGGCTAATAACAGTCAACAAGAAGCAAAAAAGTGTGAACTAATGAGGACCCAGTTCAGTTTATTGAATTGTTTAAAAATACTGATTCATTAAACTGATTAAAAATGGCCAACACTATCAAGAATTGTTTTGTTATGGTTGTTACAATTCAGTTTTATGATGATATCCAGATGCTTATGTACATATAAAACAAATACCACAAAACCATATACATATAAAATTTACGGAGCTTGTATGTCCCATCACACCTCAAACACTGAATAAGTTTCCCTATCGATCTAACCCAAAATAGCAGCAGCTAATTGCCTGAACTGAAACTGATTTTTTTTTACTTACAGTTTGTTATCTGTCAGAAAGAACTAACAGAATTGGCATAGCTCCAACTTTCAAGGACAACTTACTAGTGGTGGAGCCAGTAACATTTTATTTTATTAAAGTTTTGATTTGTCCTATTAGGGGTTGAGAATGTAAAGTATAGAGGACTGTATTGGATCAGTAAAGATTTTTCTGTCTTCAAGACGTTACGGATGCTCCCATGGCCAAAAACTGATAACATTTGGCACACTTATTTCTGAATTTAGCAGTTGCTGAGGAATTAAGGCTTGGCCTCTTCATAGCACAACCATATGCATCACTTCATAGCACCACCATATGCAACAGAGAATATTTCTTGGAATACAGTTTCACATATATGTATAAACTTTAGGTAGGCATGTGGATCTCTCCAAAACACATAAATACTATCATTGTCATTTTTAGATTTCAGGTTACATTTTAACATACTCCTTTTCAATGGTTCATTGAATTTATGTTAGATTTGTTAGAAATTATGTAAAAATGACTATAAATAATGATGATGTTAAACTAAGAGGGGAGGTGTTTTTCTATATCTTGTAAGCATCGAAATGGGAAGATAATTAATTTATATATCTCACCACACAAACAGAAATCATAACTTTTACAGGCATTACTTGATTGACAGTTTGCTAATAATAGTTATGATGACACAATGGTAAAGTGCTATTGCCTATTTTTGTGGCACGTGAAAATTGGGAATTAATAAACAACATTTATATGTCTTGCCAAGCAAAAAGTAGTAAATCATAAATTCTCTGAGCATTGCTTAATATGGCTCAGCGCAGCTATAATGCTCCTACACTATTTATTGTGTTCATGGCAGATCAGAATTGCTATAATAATTGGTTATGATAGTTATAACCATGCCCTTAGTGGCAAAACACTAGGTTTGTTTGTTTTTTGTTTTTTTATTACTTGATATGGATCAAACTTATTTTAGGTTACTGTGTATGATAATTATAATGACATCCACGTGCCTAGAGGGACCCCAAGTAGGGTGGCAACATTTGAAAACAGAAAGAGTGTCCTTTTAACCCATCTTAGATATATTGCTATATGCTTTATTGCTTGTGGGTTTTGTTTTTAAGGGTTAAAATGATATCCAGGCACACAGAGTGACTATTTGGTACACTGGGGACAAAATCTTTCAGCCAACCCTGGGCGAAGGGATGATAAACCCTGAACAGCCCACCAGTCAATTTTAGGATAAATACTCACACCACCATCATGCTCACTAACACCTTGTGGCAACAGCCAATATGCCTAAACACTGTCTTTGACATGTGGGAGGAAATTGGTGCGAGGTACCTGGAGGAAACTCATGCAACCATGCAAGGAAAACATGCGAACCTCCGGACTCAATCCACAAACCTTCTTGTTGTAAGGTGGACATGCTAACCACTGTCTTTCTATCGATCCACACATACATACCTAAACAATCAAATAAATAAATAATTGAGCCCTGTAATACCACATGTTTTTACCTCAGGTTTCTTCTTTCAATTCACTGCATGCATCCTATTTGTAATTTTTTTTTAAGTTCATATTTAAATACTGATTGGCAATGGTCATGAAAAGGAGTGTTCTCAATAACAAAAGTAGAAACAATTCACTAAAACAGCAACAGAATGAAGTATAACAGCAAAGTGATGGGGATGAGATGGTAGAAGTTCAAATAACATTTGTTCACTGATGGAATCTTAAGGCTTAGCCACAAGTACATTAGTCTGGGTGGAAAAGCCATCGGGAATGTCAACAGCCAAAGGCAGAGAGCCGCTCAGGGAGTTTAACTGAGTGGCACGCTGTCTGCCTGTGTATTATAAAAGGATGAAATTTCTGAGTTACAGCTTTCATTCCAGCAGTCAGGTACGTATATGAAATAAGAAAGAGCAGCCTTCACATAAAAAAGAATTTCAACTTCAGAGATATGATCCTTGGAGACTGAAAATATAAAACTGAGTTAAATGGAATATATACAGCAAAACACACTAGACTTCAGAAAATATGAGGATGCAATAGCCTGTATAAAACATGAAATTGTCTAGGTCTTTATAAATAACAACACCTTTCTATAATGGACAATTCTACTTTGCTGTTCCTTATGTACTGAAGCTAATGCAAAATATATTTTAAAGCTTGAAGCAGAAAATGGCAAATGTCTGCAATCTAGATCTTAAGTGCAAAATCTTCTTTGCACATTTCAACTAGCATTTATTTAGGTACAAATAATAGAAGAGGGACTTTTGTAGTGAAGAATCCATTAGCACGTCTTTCTTTTCTCTCGAGCTGCGTCCTTCTCTTTCTCTCCATAGCAAACAGTCTCCCTAGCAACCCGTTGCCATTAGATACTGCTGCGCTCAGTCGCCATGGCAGCAGAGTCTACTCATTTCCTTTCCTTTCCTTCACACTGTAAACAATTTCTCTCTTTATTATGACTTGAAAAATATAATGCATGTGGAAGAGAAAGCAAAAACTTATACATGAGATCATGTGGGAATGCAGTCCAAAAAGTATTTATGTTACTCTCTCTCTCTCTCTCTTTGTGTGTGTGTGTGTGTGTGTGTGTGTGTGTGTGTGTGTGTGTGTGTGTGTGTGTGTGTCTCCAACAGGTATCTGAGAATAAAATTCCAGTCCTCCGATCCTGCAGTGGGTTGTTAAATACATCCTCCCAGGATAAGCTTGTTTGAAAGCCTTTTAAATTAGGACATACAACTCTAAGATAAATTATAGATAAACATGTAAACCAAAAGCAACCTGTAGATCATGTCTCTGTCTGGCTTAATCATCAAGGTCATAGGTGAGCTAGAGTCAATCCAAGCTGACTTCGTAGAAGAGGTGGAGTACACCCTGAACAGGTCACCAATGTATTGTAGGGCTAATACCAGATCAAACAACAATTCACACCCGTGGGTAATTTTAAGTAGCCAGCTGACTTAATCTGCATGTCTTTAGGCTGCGGGAGAAAACTGGAGCACTCAGAGGACACCCATGAGAACTTGCCACACAGAAAGGCCCAATGAGCTGGCAGCGTTGAACCCAGAACCTTCTTGTTATGATGCAACAGTGTTAAGTAGTATCTATAAAATGTAAAATTTCTGCAAAATAATAATAAAAGATGACTACTGTCTATAGTCCATATAGTATATATATATATAGTCCACTGACTATTGTCGTGTTGACAGGTGTAGGAGACAAAACAGATGCGGGTATCAAAGACAGTAGCATTTGTTTATAAATTAATAAATGAAAAGTAAAACATAGTGGAAGGAGGCCTGGGTTTGATTCTCAGCTCGGGTGTTTCTTTGTGGAGTTTGCATGCCTTCCTGTGCTTGTGTGGGTTCTCCGGGTACTGTGGTTTCCTCCCACAGTCAAAAACATGCACAGTAGGCTAACTGGCTGTTCTAAATTGCCCCTAGGTGTGAGTGTTTGCCCAGTGATGGCCTGACAAGCTGTGCAGGCTTTACCCCGCCCTTGCCCAGAGTCAGCTGAGATGAGTGCCAGCCTCCCTGTGACCCTAATTAAGATTAGGATTAGGATTGAGCGCTTAAAAAAATGAATGAATGAATGAAAACTCTGCTCAGGCTAGAGCTAGAACAAACAGTCTATACCAAAAACTAAGACGGACAGATCTGCAGATAATGAGATGAGAAAACAGAAGTTGATAAATTGTAGAACCTCAGGTTCAATTGTGCAAGCCTAGCATAGTTGTGATGAAACATTATATGAGACACATGGGTTAACAGGACACTGGACAGACCAGGATCTTTGGGTCAAAGCAGATTTCGGGATTTAGGGCTGGCTTAAATAGATAACTAAAAAACAGAACACCCAATAAAATCCAGAGAGGAATAAAACAGATACTCAGCTAAAAAGAGAACAGGAGAGCTAGATATGTGCAGGTGAAGAGAAGGTGGAAAGTAAACTCACACTCAGAAGTCTGGTAACCCGGACTGTCTGAGGAGTGGCAAAGGCAGCGAGATCATGATAACTATAAAAATAAAAGACTTTCATATGAAGGCCGTGTGTATAATAAGCTATAAAAAAATTCAGAATAGAGTAGGTGCCTTGATTAGGCATTGTGTGCAGTGTTATAATTACTATACAAGTTTGAAATTTCACAACCATCATTATCAGACAAGGAGCAAAATTAGCCATGCTCTCTGTGTGGAAGGGATGGCTTACACTTTTCCCTGTCTATCACAGTGACACTTGTCAAGATTCTGTGAGCTCATGTATGCAGAAAAGGGTGTATAGCACTTTCCTCCTAGTGTGTTATGGTGCCCTGAGATGCAATATGTTAGGCAATTCGAAAGAGTGTGGTTGATTGGCTTCATATACCACAAATGAATTATTAAATAGTCTTGGTCTTAAGAATTCAGTAGACATACTGTAATCATGACCGCTATAAAGCACACGTCAAAACACACATATGAAATCCCAAATCAAGCTGGCAGCTGCATTCCATCTGACCCACATAAAGTTGGTATATTGGTGCTCTATATTTCACACTATCCTGCAATTTACAGCGGATTCGTAGCATAGTGATTGTTTTTATTGAGCACTCACTTTATTGAGCATGTGCTCACACTGCACAGTACTTATATGTGGGTTAAAATCAACACCTGTCCGCTGTGCTTGATGTACATCACACCCACATCAATTCAGAAGAATGTTCTGTTGTGCTGGCAGTGGCATAAGAACTTAATTTTGGTGAGATGAGCATGCACAGAATATAAAATATAAAATGTCTTATACATTTCAGGCTCATGAATATCATAAATATCAGACAGCAGTAGGTGTAGTAAATACCCAGTGTACCATTAAACTATTTTCCCTTTTTCAAGTATTAATTACTTTCCATAAAGTAGCTTTATGGAAAAGGATAAAAGCAAGTTTATAGGAGAAAGTTATACTTTTTATATTACAAATACTTTTCAGTAAACCCCAGCAGGCAACCTATGTGCATCTAACCTGGATATAATCTGTATTTGCAAGCTGCAACAATTAGATCTCGATCTCAGGTTAATGGAATAGTTTTAGTTTGTTTTTCTTTAGTATATACTAAAACAAATTTATGTAGTGGGGTTTACTTTAAGTTTCAAAATGAGTTTGTTAAAAACACTGGAACAGACACCAAAAGCTACATAGCACTATTAGCAAGGAAGCTGTTCAGGCTGCACCCCACCTGCCGACAAAGTTGGCTAGAGAAGGCTTCAGGTTACCTCATGACTGTAAAAAACATAAAGTGGCATGGATCACGGAATGCACAAGAGCTTTTAGCCTGCTCAAAGTGCAGAGCACACCTGACCTGCATCAGTGTCAATAAAATATGTATGTAAATATACACTCATATAGACTCATGTGGCAAGAGAGAGAAAAAGGCACCCTAAAAGCAGCGCCACGTGGGGAGTTTCACCCCCGGAAATACTAATCTAATGCAAGACCTTGAGCACTCAGGTCCGTTAAGACAGTGGACAGTCTTTAGTAACAAAATAACAAAATTATCAAAAATTATAAAAAACTACAATATATAAGTAAATAAACTGAAAACATTTTGCTTAAACCAAAATTTAAGAAGGGCTGAGACTTACCACAGCATCAGGAAATAAAAACAAAACAAAAAAGGTGAATACACAAACTGAACCCCCGTGACATTACAACAAAAAGAGAATAAAAACCACCTCCAGGGATCAAACTGCCATTTTGGACCCTCAGCACCTGGACAGCAAAGAGAAAAAAAGTACATTAAATAACAGGCAGGTACAACAGTGGTGCAGACCTTTACACATAAATAACATTATTGCAAATAAAACAAAACTTAAATAATAAAAAAAAGATTAAGGAAACAGACTATCAGATAATCATTAAAACCAGGTGCCCTATTAATTACACTAGTGTTCACAGTAGCAAGGCTCAGTCGGAACCAAGGCAAAGGCCACCATACAAGAAGACGAAGCACCAGAGTTAAAAGGAAGAGAGCTGAGCCAGAACGACAGTGAGTCTGGTGAATGATGTCCAATGGCTGCGTAACCAAACGGCTTCTATAAAAGAAACAAACAATTGACTAATAGATGAATTATAAATTAAGTATTAAATAAAATATCAAATATAGATGAAACGCTCTAAACATGTGATGGACCACAGCCTCAGTTATGCAGCATAAAAAATATAACATTCACCTTAGACCCAAGTAGCTCAAAGGAAACAGGAAGACAAATGCTGTTTCCCCGATAATAAGACCTACCCTGATAATAAGACCTACCCTTACTTCAGCAGAACGGTCCAAAATAAGCCATACCCCGAAAATAAGCCCTAGCTAAATCCAAATTTTGTCCGAATCTTCCCCTCATTTTCTATGAATGCACGCGTGCCAGTGCTATTTACAGCAGCGCCGAGGAGGAGAAACAGAAAAAGAGGAAGTTAAGGAAACAAAATGGTAAGTAAAGTATTATAAAGCAGGACTGAGGGGCATGATGGGGATAAAGCAGGACTGGGGGAGTATAACAGTCATCATTTTACTGGTATTATCCTGTCTGTTTTGACCCCAGACATGAATGCAAAAAGGAAGATATACACCGCTGAGTACAAGAAAGCAGTTGTGGAGGACTCACTTACCTGTTTATTGAAATGTTAATGCTAATTAATATAAAACCTACCGCGAAAATAAGCCCTATGGTGTTTTTTGAACCAAAAAAAAATCGGGGAAACACGGTATATATATATATATATATATATAAGCTTTTTGACATATTTCCATGTAATACTGAATATACTAAAGTAATTATGCACCTCATGCTAAGTGAATGTCACAGAATTTAATAGTCCCCTCAACGTTCTGTCTTGGGAACTATTCAGTGACTTCCACCTCACCTAATTGCAAAATTGTTAAGTGGTGTTAAGTTAGCAGTGATGTCAGAACCTAGATATTTGAAATTAATTAAGAGTAATTTAATTAATGAATATTATAGTTATAGCACTCCAGGAACATAGAGACATGCTGGTGTGGCCTGGGTAGAAATTGAGTTTGACACTGCTGTTAAATTCGAGTTCATATTTATAAACGGGTTATGTAAATATGCATATTTAGCAATGGGTATAATGTTTAATCAGTGCATTATAACATTGTTAATATTTGTGAAATTCATCATGAATATGGGTTTAGACAGTGTTAACATAGCCTCTTGTGTGTTTCACTTCAAGTCAATTTCAGAGATCACTGATTGAGCTGTATGTAGCTAACATCTGTACATGTCCCTGGGGCTTGGAAAGAAAGCATGGAAAACATTTTGACAACGAATCATGGTAAGTAACCATTACTATAATTTAGCCCACCATGCAAGATTCAGAAATGTACGTTATAATTAATTAACAGGCTAAAAATTGTCCAATTGCACCAAAGAGCTCAGAATATTGTCAGCTTATTTAGTAGATATACTAGAAATAATACACATATATGAAAACAAACAAAGAGGGAATATGGTTATTATTATGTTACTTATACTTCTGAATATAAATAAATAAGAACATGGATGACAGTTATTACTGAGAGGCGATGTGACTCATGAGGCACATTGAAATTTGACCACATCTCAAGTCAGCTGTTATGTAACTGCAAATAACACACTAACTGGAATTGATGGCTGTGCAAACCACAAAGCCAGGTTAAAGAAAACACAGTCTGTCAGATATTTATGTTCATGAACATGGCATCCATAAGTATGAGACTGCTACATGAATGGATACCCAGAAGCTGTGATGGGAAAGAGGTGTCTAAGTCAGCAAGGGGGGGATAGGAAATTAGACAGTGGTGTTATTCGTATTATTTTAATTTGCTTCCATTTATTAATGTTTTGTTTTGTTTTTTTTAATAGTTAGTAACCAAATTCGTAATTTCTTTAATGTTAGGTACTCAGAGTCGCAAGCTTTAGTTTCACTTCTTTTATGAAACTTTTTTCCTCCTACTAGGGTCGCAGAAAGGCTGGAGCCGATTCTAAGCCAATTCTCGACAAGGTGAGGTTCACTCTGAACAGCTCACCAGTCCACTGCACGCCAACATACACGTAACCATTCACATGCACATATAGTTGCGATTGAAACAGCCAGTGGGCCTAATGTGCATGTCCATGAAATATGGAAGAAGACTAGTGCACCCAGATGAAACCCATAAAAGCACATAGATAACATGCAAACTCCACACAGAAACATTCTCACGGAGCGCAGGACTCGAATCCAGGACTTTCTTGCTGTGAGTATAGTGATCTGCTAATCACTATATCGGCAGCTGCTTGCTACCCTAGTAGTGATAATGTAAAGAGAAATGTATTTTTTGTCACTATTGATGCTTAACAATATTTCACATATTGACACTTTAAAATGTCTGACTTTGTTTTGTTTATTCGAGTCATTGCGGTTAGGCTCACTTGGAAAGTACAAAACCCCAATGTTTATCAGTAGAGGCACAAAAAAAAAAAAAAAGAAACAAAGAAAGAAAGAAAGTAAGAAAAAGAAAAGAGAAAGAAAAAAAGGGAAAACTACAACAATCCTCTCTCAGTAAGTAAGCTATAGATGCAACCAAGATGGATTTTGCCTGAGATTTCATTGTTGACAAAAGCACAGGGGAGATATGTAACTCAACATGTCTCCTTTATAATTCCACTTTAATTGGATTGGTTCTTTGTGCTTGTTGGAAAACAACTCCTCTGGCTCCCAGCCACACTCATCAAACCTTTGACTACACACCTCAAATGCCCATCTGGGAGTTGTTCTAACAGGACACAATTGAACAATGCAGCATTCATCTATCAGTCTGTTAATGCTCCCAAATGCCCCCTTTCATTTTGTCCCATGCTTTTCCTTCTCTGATTGGACCTTGTGGTACTGTTTTGAGAGCTAGCCTAGCTTGTCTTGTTCCAGCTTTTACGAATGAAGTACAGTAAAACATGGTAAATAAGCTATAGGTAATCAATGTAGCAGTTGTACTTGCACACAGATCAGGTATTAAAATGTTGTTTTAGTAGATCAAGCAGTGTTATACATTAAATGGGAAATCCTCTGAGGTCATGCAAAGTAAATGAAGGTAATGAGCTGTTGAGGCATCAGTACCCCTGACATGATGACAAATTCCGAGTTCCATTATGTACTTTAATATTTATTCTTTTATATTAAAGATTTTTTTTTAATATGTGCTGTCACTTGCTCTTAGTTTGGTCTTCTTCTCCAGCTGGAGGTATGTCTTACTTTTTGCTCTTTTCTCAAAAGAAGCTGTGGTATACACTGAATTTAACATGGCATTTTTCGCTGCTGGTGATAGAGACTCTCTTGTTGCAGTTATTTAGGACTTACATTTGTGGTATAAACAACTGGACTACATGTTGGACTGTAATAAAATTTTCTTATATGGTTTGTATTTTATGGCTTCACTCAAATGAGGATGGGTTCCCTCCTGAACCTGGTTCCTCTCAAGGTTGCTTCCTTGTGTCAACTGAGGGAGTTTTTCCTTGCCACTGTTGCCGCGGGCTTGCTCATTAGGGATGTGTAGGGGTTGTAGAAAAATGTTTTTAGATTCCTCCCTAATTTAATTTTACTATGTAAAGCTGTTTTGTGACAATGTGAATTGTAAAAAGCACAATACAAATAAAACTGAATTGAATTGAATTTGCAGGAAATAAGTGACCATGCCGATTCAGTAAATATGTGGTCAAGTGACGTATGGTTTCACAGTATGGTTTCTAGGGCTTTCTGTCAGATGAGTTTCAGGAATTATTTCCAGACAGCACAGTTAGCAGCCCTGGCCAATAATAAAAGAGTAGACCATTTGTAAATGTTCAGAGCAGTGACAGTAATATTCTGAAGCTTGACTTTTACATTACAGCCCATCTTCCAATCTCAGAGACATAAAAGAAAAAAGTTTGTCAATGTTGCCAAAGAGAGGCCTCATTACAGGGTTTCTTTTGAACCTATTTCCAATTGCACTTTTTATTACCTCTCTCCTGAATGCCAGAAACTTCTACTTATAATCACAACACCAGAGCATGCTATGTAGTCATAACATACATGTTTATTGATGCTTGACAAAAGAAGCAGTTATTACCAGTCTTATCAATAAGCATTATATGAAAAAAGATTTCCTAATAAGGTCCAGCCCCTCTCAAGATGGGTAGTTCCAGAGCCCAAGCTGTGTGTCGATGTAAGTCCAAAAATATCTAGTTTGATATCTATCATGGCTTCATCGAGCCAGGACCTCCAGCTCTCATTGGAGCAATTCGCAGTTCAGTGCGAAGCGGCTGGGATGAGAATCAGCACCTCCCATTCCGAGGACAAGGTTCTCAGCTGGAAAAGGGTGGACTGCTCCCTCTGAGTCTGGAATGAGGTCCTGCCCCAAGTGTAGGAGTTCAAGTATCTCGGGGTCTTGTTCACGAGTGAGGGAAGAATGGAATGAGAGATCAACAGGTGGATCAGTGCAGCCTCTGCTGTAAAGCAGGGCTTGTACCGGTCCGTCGTGGTGAAGAGGGAGCTGATCCGAAAAGCAAAGCTCTCAATTTACCAGTCGATTTACGTTCCAACCTTCACCTATGGTCAAGAGCATTGGGTAGTGACCGAAAGAGCAAGAACATGTTGAAAGAAACACCGAAAGAACAAGAACGATGCAGGCGGCTGAAATTAACTTCCTTTGAATGGTGGCAGGGCTCTCCCTCAGAGACAGGGTGAGAAGCTCAGCCATCCAGGAGGAGCTCGGAATAGGACTGCTCCTCCTCCACACTGAGAGGAGCCAGTTGAGGGGACTTGGACATCTGATTAGAATGCCTCCCTAACGGAGCTGGAGGGACTATTTCTCTCGGCTGGTCTGGGAATGCCTCGGTGTCCCCGATGAAGAGCTGGAAGAAGTGGCTGGGGAGAGGGACGTCTGGACCTCACTGCTTAGGCTGCTGCCCCCGCGACCCGACCCAATCAAGCAGAAGAAGATGATGATGATGATGATAATGATGATGATGATGATGATGAGATTTCCTAATAGGAGCTAATGTAAAAAGAAAACTAAAGGAAAGCCTTTCAAGCTCTCCTATTACACTGAAAATACATTCTATAGTTTGCATCAGTATATTTGAAAAGGCTGCATTTTGTAGTTTGTTTCATTTTCCAAGTGCAAATCCGTGAGAATAGGACGTAGATGTGTCACTTCCAATAAGGCAAGATAATGGCAAAAATAACAGTATACATATTAGTAAACCAATAGATCAGATATAAACCTGAGAAAACATGTAAACTTTTGAATAAAATATCAAAACATTGTTCAGACATCATTCAGGCATCTGCTCGTATATGTGATCCAGTGGTATGTAGCATGGTGCATTTAAATGCACAACACTTCTATGTTCACTGCTTCTTTTACTTGAGTCACATGTTACTTTTCACAGTACAATGTCGCCCGATTATGTGAGGATTTATTACTCTTATATTTTTCTTCAAGAAAAAGATTGTAATAACAAGACCTCGTTTTGATGTGCAAAGATCAGAAAGAGGCATGTAAAAGAACCATTGCTGTCATTTGTAAAGAGTAGGTCACTGGTTTGCCATCAGTGTGTTTCTGTTCTGCGATGGCCTGGCGAGCTGTCCATGGTGTACTCTGCCCTCGATCAGAGTCGGCTGAGATGGGCACCAGCCTCCCCGTGACCCTAATTAGAATTAAGCGGTCCAGAAAATTATTGAATGGCTGACCTGTCTCTGAGTCTTTTATATCCTTAACCTGAGAACTGTTACAAATATTCGTTGAAGAAGTCTTGTGTATCATGCCCTTTATACCTGTTCACTGTCCACAAGTTTTCAGCTAAGGTAGAGTCCTTACACTTTCCTCTTTTTTGAGGCATGACAAGCTGCTTCATCACTTTTTTGATTAATAGAGGAAAATTATCTTTTTCTAATCCTATTTTCAATACCATTATCGCACAGTCCTTCGCAATCAATTAATGGAGTAAACACTGTTGTAAAGGACTTTCTGGTGCGGTCATTCCCATACATTTTGCTCATGCTGGGAACTTAGTTTAAAATTTTAAAAAGTCTCTTCAATTTACTGCTTAGGTCTTTTTTTTTTTTCGGGGGGGAGTTCACTTGAATTTATTCACATTTGAGGAAGCAACAAATCACCATGTACCACAAACAAGAAAGAGTCTTTTCCATTGGAAGGAAAGATGTAATTAGTTGTGTCTGGAACACAAAATGCCAACGCAGGCAGTGGGGAAATAAATTGCTTAGCTGAAAAGGAAAATAGAGATAATTTATTTGGTCTTAAAGAAAGAAAAAAAAGTGTTTCCATGGCAGCACATCCTGGCAACTCCATGTCACCAGGCTCCCCCTCAACCTCTGCATTTCAACCTGTAGAATGGTTGGAGATGGTGCTGTCTTAATTGAATAAGGCAAATGAAAGACATTAAACACAACAGAAGCAAGTAAATCCTTCTTTTATTAAATTTTATTTCAATTATTATTATTATCATTATTACTATTATTTATGCAAAAACAATTACCAGAAAGATTCAGGAGACAGTTCTTAAGGAAAATATAATCCTCATGTTCTGTGGCACCTAGAGTGGGATAGGTTTTTCTTTCTTTATTTATTTCCTTTTTCTATTTATTTTTTATGTATTTATTCCCGTTGCCTCTGGCTTGCTCATAAGAGAACTGAATCTACATCCAGCCTTCTGTAAAACGTCTTTGAGACAATATCTACTTTTGAAGGTTCTTTTATGACAATACAGGGTTTTTTGTTTGTTTGTTTGGTTGGTTGGTTGTTGTTGTTTTTTTTTTTTTTTTTTTTTGGGGGGGGCATGGATGTTTTGTCTACCAACCTCTTCTACCTACTGCCTAAATATTTAACAAACATTTGCTTTCATTTAATAGTGCTGTGGTAATAAAGAAATTTATCTTTGAAATTGTGCCTGCTGTAGCTTTAATAAGTCATATATGATGCTCTCTTTGATTGATGCCTAAGGTTTAGGTTTTAAATTTACATAATTTATATACAGTTTGCTGTGCAAAGAAAAAGCTATCTGTGGCAGTCCACCAAATAAGACAAATAGTGAAAAGTAAAAAAAAAATTAAAATAAAATTAAAAAATCCAACTGCATTGGCATTTATTAAAAAACAAAGCAGGGAACATGTCTAAAATAGTGCAGCATGATGGGAGGAAGGCTAAAACTAGTCAACTGCATGACTAGCTACATGAGCAAGTATGATTACTGCAATACTGCAGATCAAAAGGAGCATGAATAAAACCATGTCTTATTCATATCTCCTTACAAAGACTTGCAGTAATAATAATTTCCACTTCTTCATACAGTGTAAGAGAAGAAAGCTCCTACACAAGAAAAGAAAATTATTTTGCATATCTGAGCATAAAATTAGATAATTGTAATATAAAAAATAACAAACATAAAATGCAGTCCTTCATCTTTTAGACTGTGATTTATTAAGTATTTTTTGCTTCCTTTTTGTCGTGTTAAGTTGTTCATTACCTGTGGAAAACACTCTATAACTGAGGGTGCAGACCTTTCAATAGAAGCCAGACACCGAGAAAAATGGGAATCGGCACCCCTGCAGTTCCTCAAAGATAAAATGGATAGAAGAATTGATGGAAACAGACTGAAATATGAGAGAGGAAAAGACGCAGCAAGGGGGATATGGCAAGATATTGTATGCATCACAGGCTGAAGTGAACGAAGGACAAGATAGTAAAAGCGAACAGACCTTTCAGATGGAAATGAGAGCAGAGCACAGAAATGAAGGCTGGGCACAGATTGAGAATCATCACCATGGCAATCCGCATTGAAACAGAGGAAGAGCTCTAAGAAATGAGAGAGAAAAGAACTACAAAGAATGCCTACTGGCCAACTTTTATCACCCCTTCCCGCCCCCCCACCACCGAATCTTTAATATGAAGATAAATATCTGTTTTATTCTGAAATATATGTAGATTTGCAGCCAAAGGTTATAAATGTTCTCAAAGGTAAGCAGCATGAATATTCTAAATAACCCAAGAAACTTATTAACTTTGTACATGCAACCCTTTTAGAGGTTTTGTCTTCACATTCATTTGCTTGTCATAATGTTTGCTACATCAGTGATCATATAAAAGCAAGCTGTTCAAGGTACTTCAGAATAGCTACCTCTCATTTTGTGAAATCAAGCATTAAAAGCAAGTGAGAATCTCACACAGTCTGAATAGAAACACATGCTTTAGTTGCATGCAATTCTTCTCTCTCTCTATCTCACACACACACACACACACACACACACACACACACACACACACACACACACACACACACACA
>JAOUQZ010002585.1:0-16299 GCA_028564935.1 Neosilurus hyrtlii
ACACCTATCACAGATAAAATTATCGCTAATGACGGAGGGAGAATTACTAAACATCCTGCACTCAACACACTGAACAAACTGGATAGTAGCCATGATGCTAAAAGCAAACCTTAGCTGGAGACTTGTGGATGCTAGCAGGATGTTAGCAGGACGCTGTTGATTCTCTCTGGGTTTGGAGTGGGGAAAAGTTATTGTTCGAAGAAAGACTAAATAAAACAACTAAAACTGTTTCAAGATGAGGAAAAGTTAAACAAAAAAATTAAAATTAAGGTTAAAATTAAAATTCCTAGATTCGGAGGGAGGAAGTTAGGTTAAGGATGCCGACAAGCAGTTGCTGGCATGTGATTCACAGGACAGGAATTGACGTTAATCAGACGCTGCGCGGCTCCCTTGTAGTGCGGCAAAGGCCTACACACAATCTGTAAACCATGGATGTTGGTTTAATAGTTTAAAAGTTAATGTTTTATGGCAGTAGATTAATGCCTGTTAATTTTTGTTCATGTTTTGTTCATGTTTGGGTTACGAGAGGCAGGGCGTTGGCTGGCAGTGGGGATGCCGGCGTGATTGGTGGCAGTGAAACCAGTCGCTCCAGGTTAGCAGTGATCTGGCGCAGCTGCGAGCTCAACTGGTTCACTTGTGCCCACATGTCCCTTTGAAAACGGTCCTGACTGTCTGCGAGCTCCTGTACCCTGGTGGCTACGGTGGTTAGCTGGCTGTCGTGGGCCTTGATCTGTTGTTCCTGTGATCTCAGAGCTTGGCTGATCGGATTTCTGTCCGCTGGGTTCATGACTGGTCAGATCTTAATGTAATGCTGGTACCAGGAACTGACAGACCCAAATGCAGGACAGACACGACAAGATAGGTTGCAAAACAGGAATCCTTTATTTTAGGACTCAGGGAAACTAGGTACATAAAATGTCTATGAACGGTCGGCTGGATCGTGGTGCGAACTGTGAGAAGCGCTTTTCTCTATGATGGCACAAGACGATCTGGCACGGGACAGGGGGAAACACAGAGCTTTATCCTGGGGCGGTGATGGGGAACAGGTGGGGATGGTTAGGGCGGGGCCGGCAATCACCGCCCGTGCCGGAGGAAGTCAGGTGACCTGAAATAAGAAAGAGCCAGAACAGAACATGAGACAGGCATGACTCTAAAACCTCTTATGGGATCTTACACTTAGTGGGTTTTTAGCCTGTAGTACTGAAGATACACCATGATTATAACTACATACATGTAATGTATGTATTTTTAATTTTTAAGTTTGTGGTAAAGGGAATTAAAAAAAAAAAAGTAGGTTGTAATGGTTATAGGCGTATGCCGTGTGTGTGTGTGTGTGTATACACCTGTATATAGACATAAAATATACCTATCATTGCAATAATGGACAACGGCCAGGACACAGGACAACTATTCAAGCCATATTCCATGACAATGGTGCTATGACTGGGAGCCCCATTATTAAATATTTTAATTGGAAGGGCGTATTTAATACGCTTATTTAGCCTAACCGTCTGAAAAATTCAGTTCATTCTGATCAGGTACCAATTGTTCAAAATGAAGCTAAATGCTTATATGGAATCATTCATTTAGTCATTATTTCATTTTCACTGTGTTGTGGGGAGGCACAAGGAGGCGGGGCACACTCTGAACAGCTCGCCATTCCATCAAAGGGCCAACACACACGTAACCATTCACAATCACATTCACAATTGGGGAAGTTTGGAACAGCCAATTATCTAATGTGCATGCCTTCGGACAGTAGGTGGAAACCAGAATAACCGTAGGAAAATCCACCTAGCCACAGGGAGAACATCCAAACTCCACACAGAAATGCCCACACTGAGCCTGGGACTTGAACCCAGGACCTTCTTGCTGTGAGGTGGATGTGCTAAACACTATGTTCCACCTCTTCCATAACAATCCACTGATTTTACTACTTCTTTAACTTTGAAGGTAGAATTGTTAAATGGAATACCTGGTATAGAGTACCTGGAGGAAACCCACACAAGCAAACATGTAGCAAACTCCCCACAGAAACACCCTCATTAGCTAAATTCTACATATATCTTGGAAGACGTTATGCTGCTGCTACTGAAGATCGATTGATTGATTGATTGGTTGGTTGATTGATTGATTGATTTGTTTGTTTGGACAGAAAATTATACAATCCTAATTAAAGTTTTAATCAAAAAATATGCATAAGGTTATTTAAGATAATATATTCGGAATATGTAGTACACAATACCTTACAAACAAACATCAGTGATTTTCATGAATGAAATAGAACATCTACACCGATACAATTTTTTTTTTTCTGAGAAGGTTGCTTGCTTAAATATTTGGTAATTTCATGGTGTAGAAATTGAACACAAGTATGGCTTCAGTCATGTAACAATGCTGTGTATACAGTGGCTTGCAAAAGTATTCACCCCATTAGCATTCTTCCTGTTTTGTTGCTTTACACTCTGTAATCTAAATGGATTTTTCTTGGATTTTATCTAATAAACCAACACAGAATAGTCCAAATTGGTAAAGTGAAATGAATAAAGGTAATTAAAAAATATATATTATAAAATGAAGCCCCTAAATAAGATCAGGTGCTATCAATTACCTTTAGAAGTCACATGATTAGTTAAATAAGGTCCACTTGTGTGCAGTCTAAGTGTCCTATGATCTAAGTCTTCAGAGTCTGCAATACCACTTATCACTAGGCACCACCAAGGAAGCAACACAATGAAGACCCAGGTGCTCTCCAGACAGGTCAGGGACAAAGCTGTGAGGCAAAAAATAGGACCAACAGTAACCATGAAGGAGATGGAAAACTCCATGCCAGAGACTGGTGTGTTTGTCCACACTTCACAGAGATGGACTTGACTGAAGAGTGGCCAAAAAAAGCCATTGCTCACAGAACAAAATAAGAAAACATATTTGGAAATCACCACAAAGCACGTGGAAGTGTCCTTAAACACATGGAAAAAGGTCATCTGGTCAAATGAGAATAATTTTCCAAGACTCTAGACTGAAATTTTTGCCTATCAATGAAACCGTTATATTTAACACAAACCCAACATTTCTCAGCACCCCAAGAGTACCACAGTGAAGCATGGTGGCGGAAATATCATGCTGTGGGGATGTTTTACTAGAAAACTGATCAGAATTGAGGGAATGATGCATGGTGTTAAACACAGGGAAATTCTTGAAGAAGAGAAATTGTTGAAGGGGCTAAAGCACTTTTGCTTTAAAAACAGGGAAAAACTCTCAATGACTCAAAAACTCTAAAGTGGCTCTACAAAGTACTGACTTTGAAGGTGAATTATGCACACACAAGTTTTTTGATTAGTTTTATTTTTTTATACTATTTCTTGTTGGCTTCACAATACGAAATAGTTTTCATCCTAAAGGTTTTTGGAATGTTGTGTAAATAGACTGATTAAAAAAAAATACTGCATTCAAAAGGATATTTTGTTCAATGACATATTGTTCTGTCCAATAATTTTTTTTTAAATTCCTGCAAATTTAACAGAAGCTTAAAGAAAAAAAGATTTTATAAATAAGTCACTCACAAGAGCAGACTCGTTCACAAATAACATATCAATGAGCAGCACTAATGTGTGTAGAGGGAGATCACTACCGGGCCAGTTTATGGGTAAGCAAGTGTAAAAGACTTTAAACTGCTTATAATACAATAAATAATTCAAGTTAAAGGTGCAATAGTTTGTTTCTAGAGTCAGAAACATGGCCAGTTGCCTTCAGAGACAATAGAAACATTCTCTTTTATAGATTTGTTGATTGACATTGATCTATATTATGTCCGGTTTACCTTAAATTGTGCCAATAGTTCTGAGTTTCGTGTCAGAGCTTGTTGGCAGTTTTTAAGTGCAATTATAACTGACACTGACTGAGAAGAAAAAAGTCTGCAAGCATAAAGAGAAAAAGCTAATTAAGGCCTGAGCACCGTGGCACAGAACTCTACTGCTTCGTAAACTTTATTATTATTATTATTATTACTGTTATCATTATTATTATTATTACTATTATTATTATTATTAGTAGTAGTAGTAGTATTAGTATTAGTATTATTTATTCATTCATTCATTTTTTTAAGCCACCTAATCCTAATTAGGGTCACGGGGAGGCTGGATCTCAGCTGATTCTGGGCGAGGGTGGGGTACACCCTCTACAGCTCGCCAGACCATTGCAGGGCCAACACACACAACCATTCATATTCACTCTCACACCTAGGGGTTATTTGGAACAACGGCCTACTGTGCATGTTTTTGGACTGTGGGAGGAAACCAAAGTACCTGGAGGACACCCATACAAGCACAGGGAGAACATGCAAGTTCTACACAGTAAAACCCCAAGCCTGGGATTTGAACCCAGGAGCTTCTTGCAGTTATATTTACTATTTATTATTATTATTATTATTATTATTATTATTATTATTATTATTATTATTATCATTATTATTTTGGCCCAAGTAGTGTAGCAGGGTTCCTACAAATGTGTTTAATCTTCTAAAGGTTAAGTGAGTGAAGTCAAAGTTAACAAAGGGTTATGAGGATTGACAAAATGCTTAAATTAGTATTAAACAGTAACATTTTGTTGATTTGGTGTTAATTAATTGAAGCCTGTGCTTGTTTACACTTGTTTGTGCTTGTTTACAAGAGGAGTGTGTTCAAAGGCAAACACAGCATGGAAAATAGGCAGACAAATCTAACTAGCTTAAAATAACTTGTATTAGGATAAACTTACAGGCAGAGAAACAGAAAACAAACAAGAGGCTGGGTACAAGCAAAATCAAATGAATACTGTGTGCAAAACAGGCAGTCAAACAGGATGAGACTACCTTAATTCCTCATGCTGTGGTGGAACAACATCCTTGAAAAAGGCGGTTAATGAGCCAAGTCCAGTCAGGTGTCCTTATCCTGCACTTACCCCACAGTTGCAGCGTGTGCTGGGAGCTGTAGTCCTACCCTGCAGAATTCAGAAGCTGCCCCTCATACTGCAGTCCAACTTGTGCTGCTGCATTTCATGCATGGAGCTACAGAGGAAGGCATGACACAACCAATTACAACATTCTGACACCCAAGACAGGGAGACTTGTTGGAAATGCACTGCTGACAGTCAATTTGTAAGAACAAACTTTTTGTTGGACTTTTACTTAAAATTCTATTGAATGTAGAACTTCTCCTCAAAGCTCATCAACCGTAGGTCTGGCTGTATGTAATGCTATTCTGTCAAGAACAACTTCAATAAATCTAAATCTAAATCATTAAAGGGAACCTATCAAATGAATTCCAAATGAATGATGGGTGTAAGATTCAAATGGCTGCTGTGTTTTCTCTAACCGGTGATGCCACTCCTCTAATGCTGCTTTGACACCGAGCAGCTTGTGGTTTGCTGATACCATAATTGCACTCTGCCTCTGATAGCTTATGTGTGTAAAATGCACAGGGATGAAGTTTCCCAGAGGTCCCGTGACACTGTAACAGAATTGTTTCCAAACCTTCCTAGAAGGCATTGACCTCTATGACGTAGGGAGTTGCAGAATCTGGCATTTTTAGTCTTTTAAGCTTGGTGAACATTTCTTTAGCTGCAGTTCTTTTTGATGTCAGTACTAGCATGACTAGGCCTATGTTACCATCGGATCTCCACCCAAAGCTCTGTGCATGATGGCGGCTAACTCAAAAAGTGCAAAAAGTTGCGCGGAGAATGCCCAAACCTCAGAAATACCCAAACCTCGGCACCCTCGGTGAAAAGAGGACAGCAGAGTTACAAAGTTAGGTATTAAAAGCTGTGTCCTTGTATCATCCATTTGAAAGATCAACTTGTTTACATTTTGTAAGCTTTGTGGGATCAATATTTAATTTAGTAGTGGCAGTGCTAATTACCTGAAAAGACACATGCAGTTGGCAAAACATGGCAACATTTTAAGTTTTCAAGCAGCCTCAATGCTATAACTTCATTATTTTCAACAAGTTTGGACAGATTCAATTACACTAAACTCTCATTTTCCTTGACATGTGAGATCAACAGAATCAGAATCAGAACACTTTATTGATCCCAGAGGAAATTGTGTCATGATGTGCAAACTTATTGTTCATCGCAATGCGCCATTAGCTTTGGCTGATACATTGGCTGCAGGCTTTAAAATGAAATGAAACCCAAACTTAATAAAAGCTTGCATGCATAGTTTATGTCTGTTTCTGTTAAAATACTCTGCTACATGAACCTTTTTTGTGTAGAAAATATAAAAAACGACAAACACAGGGGATGCCATTGTAATATGAAAAGTAGAGAAATGTCACACGATCACCCTGTGTATTCCCTGTAATTCAAAACTAATTTGCATATGAATACATTACTGTACTCTGATAATATTAATGAGTGGTATTCTTTTATTCACAATCTTCTGTATTTTTTTTCTGTTTCCATGCCGCATTTGTGTAAAACATGAACACATTCCATAAAAAGGAGTGTTAAACACTCTCTTAGTTTCAGACAAGCTAATGGGCATAGAAAAGACCCAAATTCCTTTACATGAGCAAAACAGTCTTTGCCTCTGTAAATCTGTCAACTTTTATAAAGTGTGTTGTTTGCATAGCGACCATCTATCATGCTGTGTTTTCCTGTGTGACTGCAGACATATAATGACTTTGCTAGAGGTTAAAGGTTATATGTTAGGAAAAGCATCAGTTTGAGTGGACATTCTATTTCATGTGTATTTTCACACACACATAACCATTAGACAAGATGGAAATGCCCCGAAGAGGATAAAGACTTGGGATTGGAGAAAAAACAGGGTTCACATCGTCTGACCGCTGGAGAGGGTGAATCGACTCAGACTTTGTGAAACACAGCCACATGCAATATCACATGTATTGTAATTATTCTGATGTATATCATTAAATTAATAAATTGGGATCTAATTGAATCTGCTTGGTCTTTCATACATCAACGAACACCAGGAACCGATGAGGCCTAGAGAAGATGGATCCTTCCTTCTTGGACAATTCTTTTCTTTTATACGTATGATCGGATTCTTGTTTGATGTGTGTGAACAAATTTGTATTTGTGCCTAGGTTTATTTTATTTGAAGTTCATAAGTTTTTATCTGATTTGTTTGTTAAACATCTGTATATTGTTATTACTACCATTCACTTGCCTTATTGGGGGATTTTGAACTCTCATGAGAGTGAAACAGCAGACTTATCAGCCTAACCCAAACTATTAAATGGATTTTTAGCAGACTGTGACTTTAAATAAGAGTAAAAACCATCTGATAATGAAAATATGCATATGGAATTTAATCAACAACAAATAAACATACTCACTAAGGAAAACATTGCAATATTGGACAAAATTAAATATTTTTACACCATATCTTCAAATATATAACTGATTAAAGAGTTAATAAAGCCCGGATTGAGAGTTTGAAAATTTCACTACCTTGGTGGAGGTCTGCACTCCCTGGGTGCATTTCCAGTTTAAAAAATGGTTAAGTAACTCTCAAGAAATTTGTCCAACAGTCCATAAAATCCCCTGACCTGGGAAGCTGTAGAAAGCTTGTATAAAGCTAGCGAACTGGTAGAATCAAACTGCAAAATTCATCCAAACAAAAGCAACGGCCTGTTATTTTTATTATATATTTTTTTAATTATTATTATTATACTGTACATGGACAGAAGACATCATGGCAAACCAGTGAAGTTTTATAAAAATGCTTAAGTTGTGTGAAACCTCTGTCAGCTCAATAGAGTAAAACTCAGAGCTGTTTAGATTAAAAAAAGGAACAACCAAGGAGGGCTGAAAGGGAAAGATGATCCCTCAGACAGCAGAAAATATTTGAGTATAAAGGGTTGCCTCAATGCCCAGTTGTGGTTCTGAAAGCCTACTTGTCCCACTTGAACCCACCAAGCAAAGTCTTTATTCAGAGGCCACTTAGCAGTTATAAATGTATCCCTTCACAGCAGCTAGCTTGGCATTTGGTGCTTCTATTAGGGCACAACACGCTTGAAAATATGATGAAAAAAATGTTCATCAGTGCTAGATTCACTGTACCAAACACTGCATTCTGAACTATGATAGTAAATGCCTGTTCAAGCCTTAAATTGTACAACAGCTATCCAACCATGGAGCATGAGCATGGGAATCACAGAATCTTTTAATTCTGATCACTGTGCTGCATTACTGCCTTCAACAATCGACATCAACAATGTGATTCATGAAGCTTTCCAGTCACAGACTTATCAAGTGTCTGCTCAGGCAAAGTCCAAAGAGTTTAATATATAGGAAAATATCTCCCGTGTGTTAGAGCCCGCCGAGGGAGATAAGTTATTGTCCTGTCTCATGTTTGTTTCCGACTTCTCCATGCAGGTATCCTGAGCCATCCTGCATGGTGGAAATTACAGGCCCCGCCCTGATCAGCCCCACCTGGTTTCCATCAGTGATATTGAATAAAGGGTCCGGCAGTTCTCGTGGTCCCCTGCCAGATCGTCTCATGCTGTTCACAGAGTTTGTGCTTCGTTCTACCACGCCACGATCCAGCCCTATCTACAGTTACCACGTACTCCTTGTTTTGCCTCTGAGCATTAATAAATACGGGATTTATTCCCTTCACCGCACCCTGTCGTTGTCTGTCCTGTTTTTGGGTCTAAGTTGATTGTACCAGATCTAACACCGTGCAGGTGGTTTTTATCTGTGGTGGGCTCTTGGCAAATTGCACATTCAACTTCAATTTCAAATAAACTCTGAAAACATTTGCAGATTTTTTTATTCGCATTGTGAAATGCATTAAACTAACTTGTATCTAAGCTGTGTTAAAGTTATTTATTAGTTATAGAATAGCAGTTATGCTCAAAAAATAAATTAAATAAAAATAGTGTCATATTTTGCTATTCTTCCTGTGTACTATATACAAAAACAAATATGCACCTCAAGCTCGGGGAATGTTGCAAAAATAAATATTTCCCTCTTGGGGAATATTCTGCAACATCCCCCTTGCCTTGGTACATAATCTTTAATTTAAAAAGGTGAAGTTATAGTGACATGCACCAAAGAAAGTGCAGAAAATACTGGTCGCCAAACAATAAACTGTCCACCTTGTTTCTTCAGTATGATCCAGTGTTTACTGGGTTGCAGTCTGGGGAACCAAAGATTCATATGATGAGAGGGTCACTAAGGAAACAGGGGTTCACACTGCCTCCTGTCACTTTGTGAAACCCATTGCAATGAGTTGCTGTTCTCTTGAGGAGGTTGACTTTAAAGGTGAAGACAACATCAAAGAAGATTGAGATCTCATCATTGGTGAAGACTGTAGAGTTTTCATCCCAGATGCTGTCAACAGTGAGAGTGTTTACAAGGGGAATTGTTCAGTAATGGAAGGCTATATTTCCAGGTTCCAGGTGTTGACTGTTTGTTTCAAGCCGCTCCCAGATCCGGAGATCGAAAGTGTCAAGGAGAGAAAGGCAGAGAAGGAGATGCAGAGGAAAAAAGAATTTTCCCAACATAGAATTATCCTTACATACATTTTTAAACATTGGAAACACTACTCTAATGTTTCCAGATAGTGGTACAGTGGTGGCTGGGATCTGTCTAACACTCTCACTCACTCACTTACTCATTTGCCTGCCCAGAGAGAAATGTCTGTGACCAGGACTTGAATTCTTTGCCTTCTTGCTGTGATGCAGATATGCTAACTCCTAAGCCATGTGTGTGACGGACACATGTTAGTTTCCGAAATAATCTGAATGAACCAGGTCGGGCAAAGTAGTAGGTGATGATTTATTACAGATGCGTGGGTATTGATACCATGTTGTTCTCAAAGTTAAAAGGGCTACAGGTGAAGAATGCTCTTGATATCCAATTGTTCACACGATCTTGTCAGCAAAGTAGATTAGCCAGCACACGTACTGTCCTTCTGTGCGGTTCAGTTCCTCCGCCGGAGAGTGCTGGTCTTCGCACTTATATAGTTAATATTCTTTGTGACATTATCAACTGGCAGCACAAGTGGTAGGCCTTGTCATAGTAGGCCTCAGTATAACAACATCATCATTGTTACATCACAAACAGTACAATATTTGTTGTCATAGTAGGTACGTAGTAGGAACATAGTAGGTATGTGCCTCTTAACACCTCCCCACATAAAAGAAAAACTTTTATGAAAGTTTTACAATGACAGATAGAGAAGGAAAGTTTCAAACAAATATCAAACAAATGAAAACATCATAAACATTATAATCACAATGTTGATGGATAAACATGTAATAAGTAAGGAGATTATAAAGTAAATATCAAACAATTAAAATCAGGATAGGTATGAAACTAAATGACACAGTTACATAGTTACCTAGTTACATTTATGTATGTAATTATAGATATACATTATATACTAAATACATACATTTATCAACCTCTATGCACTCCTATGGGTTTACTCGCTGTAACACAACCACCTTTAAGACCCTGTAATGTTAGAGATTGACCGGTGGCTGAACTTGAATCTAAGAGTAATACTCCTTTCAGTAAAATAGTTTGAGCCGCCCCAGTATCTTGTAATATCTTAATAGGTATGGGATTATCTGTGCCAGTGAGTGACACGATGCCCTTGGACACATAAGGAACATACTCTTTTCTAATGTCCGACTACTTGAAATAATTATTAGGAACCATGCTATTAGTTCTGGGAGGTGTTTTAGAGGAGACAATGTTACTGTTTTTGTCTTCTTATCTGGTCTAGTCTTTTTTAAAGCGTAACACTTGCTCATTACATGACGTTTCTTACAGTAGTTGCATGTAGGACTTGACCTGGTTTGCTTTTTTTGTGGTTTCTTCTCCTGGACACTGGACTGATGAGGGCTGCTGGAGGACTCAGGTGTACGGCCTTGGTCTGTCATATCCATCGCTTCTCTTCACAAACGATTTCTTATGCACAAGACTATAGCTATCAGCTAAGGCAGCAGCTTATTGAACCATACTTGCTTCATGTTCGTTTAGGTAAGTTCTGAAGTCATCACACACGTATCCCTTGAGGTCTTTGATTAGAATTAGTTGCTTCAACTTCTTGAGGATGTTGGCTTTACTCGATTTGTACCATCTATCAAACAGGATCTCCTTCTCAGTGACAAACTCCACATAAGTGTAGTCATCTGGCTTATGATGGGTCCTGAATTTCTGACGACAGGCCTCAGGGTACAACTGGTAAGCTTTCAGGATCGCCTCTTTGACCACTTGATAGTTCTGGCTGTCTTCCTCTGAAAGTGAAGCAAATGATTCTTTGCCTTTTCCCATTAACAAGCTTTGCAGTATGATTGTCGATGTCTTTTGCGGCCACTCGAGGGTTTTGTGTTTCTCTCAAATTGAATGAAGAATTTGTCCACCATCCTCCATCTTCTTCATCTCCATGTCTATGTGACGTCTTTTATTCTCTGCTTCCATTTTGCACTTCACTTCTATAGAGGGGTTCACTGAGAAGTCTGATAACTCAGCCACCGTGGCTCAACACAAACAAGGTTGTTCAATCCCAGACGAGCCCCCAATTTCTGATGGACACATGTTAGTTTCCGAAATGATCGGAATGAACCAGGTAAAGCAGTTCTCAAAGATAAAAGGGCTGCAGGTAAAGAATGCTCTTGATGTCCAGTTGTCCACACGGTCTCGTCAGCAAAGTAGATTAGTCAGCGCACTAGGTGGTTCCGTGCAGTTTAGTTCCTCCACCGGAGAGTTCTGGTCTTCACACTTATAGAGTTAATATAGACCTCTTTGTGACATTATCAACTTGCAGCACAAGTGGTAGGCCTTGTCAAGTGGTAGGCCTCTGTATGACATCATCATTGTTACATCACAAACAGTACAATATTTGTTGTCATAGTAGGCAGGTAGTAGGAATATAGTAGTAGGTATGTGCCTCTTACGTAACATGTGTTAATCAAATGTACTTTTGGGACTTCTGCAAAAACCTGATGTTTTAAATCATATTTATGCAGAAATTTTTTAAATTCTAAAGGGTTCACAAACTTTCAGGCACCACTGTATGTGATTATGTGAACTGATCATCTGGAAAATGGTTTTGACCTCACCCCTTGAGAGGTACATCTGGCCACATGTTATCTCAAACATTCCTGAGGTGCAAATTTTAACTTTAAACTAATTTTATTCTTGATAACATTTAAACTTAGAAAAATGTATTAATGTAAACAAGACATTTAAGCAAGCAAGATTTTCAGATTCAAAATGAATTTAAACATAAAAATATGCAGGATATGTATACGTGTGGGAAAGTGAACCATCCTTAAACATTTACTAAACAATTCTCCTTGGTCCTTACTGACCATGTGGTAACCACATATGCAACCAACAGAGTGAGGCCATTTTTGGGAAGTTAGGATACTTTGTCTGGTCCTCACTTTTTTAGAGGGTTGTTTAAAGGTTAAGAGATGGTTTTAGGTTGCAAGTTAGAATTAGGTCAGGTTAGAGTTAGAAATTTAGTTGTGATTGTTAAGGCTAAGGTAAGGGTTACAGAAATGCATATGTTAATGGATGATCTCACAATGACAGAAGTACAAGACTCTCTCTCTCTTTGTCTGTATGTGTGCATGCATACACAATTCATGCTCAATTGGTTGATAAATGAAACTTTTATAAAAAGCTATAAAATGCTAAGTTGAGGAATGCTTTTTTAATTTGATCCAGTAGCAATTTGATTCGTTATTTGTTTTATTCTGGGGTTGTCTATGTTCCAGAGGTGGTCAGCTTGGGTTCAGCTTAGGGTCTTAAACCACTGTGTCATAGATTTATCTTGCAGTGGTGTCGGGATGTTGGGCTTTATGGTGTCTGGACACTTACTTTTTTCACATGCAACATGTTTTTGTTCACGTTATAATTGTGGAGTAGCACGCAGATGTTTCAGGTGAAGATAACTGTATAGGGTAGCAGCATTGCTTAAAATAAAATAGTCTCTTAATCAACAAGTTTGGACCGTCTGGGCGAGAAGGAAGCTGGCCATGTTTCTGTGTTTTGACTGGTCTGGTGACAAAAGAGAATTTGTAAGGCCGAATGTCTATTAATAAAAGAAACAGTTTTGACCAATATTTCATAATCTGCCTCCACTGATGTGTGTGTGCGTGCGCCGTGATCTAGCCTGCTGCTACACTGGGCAGCTTTTCAAGTAAGGTGCAAACCTGGAGTTCCTTTCAAAGTTTTACTTACAATTCAATAAGAACTAACTACACATTCAGTACAAAACAAATGTCACACAACATGTTAATATAAAATGGAAAAATTCATTCATTTATTTGCCAAACCGCTTAATACTACTAGGGAACCTCTCTCAGCCAACTGTGGGTGAAGGCTGGGTACACCCAAACAGCTAATCAGTCCATCCTTGGGCCAAAACACACACACTCACACTTACACCTAGGGGCAATTTGAAACAGCCAATTACCTTAATGGACATGTTTTTGGTCTGTTGGAGGAAAATGGAGTACCCAAATCCTTTTAAGCACAGGAAGAACATACAACTCCACACAGAAACATCCTCACCGAGCCTGAAACTCAAGCCCAGAGACCTCATGTACAAAGACTTGCGTGGAATTCTTACTGAAAAATGGCGTGCACTTAAATCCAGGAAACGTCATGCGCACAAAAAAATTCAGATGTATGAATC
Organism: Neosilurus hyrtlii; assembly: GCA_028564935.1. NCBI lineage: Eukaryota > Metazoa > Chordata > Actinopteri > Siluriformes > Plotosidae > Neosilurus > Neosilurus hyrtlii. The sequence continues at coordinate 13,667 of JAOUQZ010002585.1, forward strand.
TGTGCGTACGCATGAATCCAAGCAATTTTGTCTGGGAGACCCTGGTTGGGATTATGATTATATGACACAGAGTTATGTTAAATGGATTGAAATGAAACCTATTTGGGATACAAAATGTATGTTGGGACTAAGGACATTCCCAAGGTGTCATCCTCATCTAAACCCAAACTGCCAGCCTCACCTTCTTCTTTTCCACCTCCGTATACGGCACCCAAGGCAGCCGCTGCGCCGCACCTCCCTGCCCTTGTACAAAACCCGTTTACCTTTACCCCTTTATCCCAGTGTGTCTGATATAGTATCAGCACAAGCCAAAGGGGTGGCGTGCTCTAATGTGTGCCCACCATCAGAGACTGGCCCCAAAAGGGGAATCCAGGTCCTGGTGCAGGGCCCTTCAAAAAGAAAAGATCTGTCCTTGTGCAGGAAGAACCGCCTATGGGACAGTGATTCTGATGGGTTGGATGATGACTGAGATAATCCAGACGATGTGGGTCCAGATGCAGAAGACCGAGGCAAACAGTATACCTGGACATGCCTTCCCCAAGGCTCCATTGACCTACCGGCCGTTTTTGCGGCTGTGGTAAGAGATTCACTTGAGGATCTAACCCTCCTGTTCGGTTCGATTGTCCTGAGCTCACACCTATGTGCCAAGGGCTTTAAAGTGTCAAAGTCCATACTGCAGCTTTGTCAAGAGACTGTGAACTATCTGGGGTTTGAGATCTCTAAGGGGAGTAAGCGGCTCTCCCAAGACAGGATAGAGGTCATTCTGGAAACCAAGCATCCTGCATTAACTACTGTAGACAGTGGATTCCTGATTGTTCATTTCATGACAAACATTTGCGTTCTGCTATTTCTCACCAGGATCCGCTGCAGCAGCCTCTCGTCTGGTCCCCGGACATGATTGAAGTCTACGAGGCTCTTTGTAGTGCGCTCGGTTCAGCTCCAGTTCTGGGACTACCGGACTACCACAAACATTTCCATCTGTATGCCTGTGAACATGGTGGGACTGCATCTGCCATCCTGGCTCAAGAGCATCTAAAACACTCGACTCTGTCGCACAGGGGTTACCAGCGTGCCTCAGGGCTGTTGCCGCGTGTGCGTTGTTGGTTCAAGATGCTGAAAAACTTGTTTTCTCACATCATCTGATTTTACATTCGCAGCATCAGGTAAAAACAAGTTCTATAGAACCTTCAAACTCAGCACATGACTGCACAGCGGAGGTCCGGTTATGAGACCATCCTGTGCTCAACCACCAATTTGGAAATTAGGGCTACTTCCTCAGTAGACACCATAGGCCATGCTCTAGCTCATCTGATAAACGCTCAGGATGAAACTCTCTCTGATACAGCTCATGATTGTCTGGCTGAGATTGTACATACCACAAGCATCCGCCCCGACCTTTCCTCCAACACGTCCTCCAGACGTTCTTTTTGTAGATGGCTCTTGCTCTAAGCCTTGTGACGGTACTTTCCTCTGCGGGTACTCCGTGTGTGCTCTTCCGAATACTATTATCAAATCTTTTGCGCTGCCCTTCTCTCTTCAGCTCAAGCTGCTGAGTTATTTGCACTAACGAAAACTGGCAGAGGAGTCGGCATTACAGTAATTTATACTGATAATCTAGGTGTTATACAAAAATCTAGACATAAATTTAATACTTTTAAAATTATATATACTAACATAACATACATTTCCTGAAAAAATATGCCCACACACCTGATACCTTTAATTATTATTTACAGATCCCCAGGGCCATACTCCGAATTCCTGTGTGAATTTGCAGACTTCATTTCAAACCTGCATGTTTCTCTAGATAAAGCTTTACTTGTTAGTGACTTTAATATTCAATTTGATAAACCAGAGAATCCTTTAAGAACAGCGTTTGTATCTATTTTAGGTTCAGTAGGGGTAAATCAGAATTTAATAGAACCCATTCATAAGGCTGGCCACACTCTAAATTTATTATTAACTTTTGGATGAAATATTAAAAATATAGTCGCAGTTCCCTCCAGCCTGTTCTGGGTCGGCCCCGGGGTCTCTTTCCGAATGCCCGAAACACCACACCAGGGAGGCGTTCGGGAGGCATTCTAATCAGATGCCGGAGCAACCTCAACTGGCGAAGGAGCAGCGCTTCTACTCTGAGCTCCTCCCGGATGACAGAACTTCTCACCCTATCTCTAAGGGAGAGACCTGCCACCCTGCGAAGGAAACTCATTTCAGCCGCTTGTATTTGTGATCTCATTCTTTCGGTCACTACCCAAAGCTCATGACCATAGGTGAGGGTAGGAACATAAGTTGACTGGTAAATTGAGAGCTTTGCCTTCTGGCTCAGCTGCCGCTTCACCATGACGGACCGGTACAAGCTCTGCTTTACAGCAGAGGCTGCACCAATCCGCCTGTCAAACTCCAAATTGCTCTGGCAATACAGAGACCGAACGGCTCGTAGCAACGGGTCCGGTATTCCACATTCCCAGAGTACACAAGATGGGACTGAGGGACACGGTCGAAAGCCTTCTCCAAGTCCACAAAGCACATACGGACTGGTTGGGCAAACTCCCATGACCCCTCCAGGATCCCGTAGAGTGTGTAGAGCTGGTCAAGAGTGCTGCGGCCGGGACAAAAACCACATTGTTCCTCCT
>JAOUQZ010002608.1:0-16296 GCA_028564935.1 Neosilurus hyrtlii
AACCCTATCATGCCCCTCAGTCCTGCTTTATAATACTTTACTTACCGTTTTGTTCCCTTAACTTCCTCTTTTTCTCTCTCTCCTCCGCGGCGCTGCTGTAAATAGTGCTGGCGCGCGTGCATTCATAGAAAATGAGGGGAAGATGCGGACAAAATTTGCATTCAGCTAGATCTTATTTTCGGGGTAGGGCTTATTTTGGACCGTTCTGCTGAAGTAAGAGTAGGTCTTATTATCGGGGTAGGTCTTATTATCGGGGAAACACGGTAGTATGATTGTACATTTTGTATGTTTCATTTACTGTCTATTTAACTCAATACTTTTGTATGATGTACCTTTCAAAATGGGTCAGGGGTTGCTGCATGCACACTGGGAAGGTACAAGCCACTTGAGGATCACAGGTCCAACTATTGGGAGGAAGCTAGACTTCCTCTCAGTTGAGGTTTTTGTTTTACTATGGTGGTTTTTTTCCTTGCTCGTGTGTTTTTTTATGCCCTCTCTTGTTCCTTGGAGAGTGGCTAGTTCATGGTGACTGGGGGTTTGGGGTGGGATGGATCTCTCTCGGTACACTAATTTCATATTGTGTTTGGTTTGCTGCACTGTCTGGTCTATATATATTTTCACCGCTTTGAATCTTTATGTACTGCAACACATATAAGGCACTGTTAGTTATTATGAGTAGTATACATGTTATCAGTTGGAATGTAAATGGACTGAATGGTCAAATTAAGCATTCAGCCTGCTTGTGGATGTTGCCTTTATCCAAGAGTCCCAATTAAGAACTATAGATGTCTGCCACTTTTCTAAAAACATTATTTCGTGACTGCCTCTGCATCGCTGGACACCAATATTAGGGGTTCGGTAGTAATACTGAGACATAATGTTTACTCAATCTTTTTTGTAGTGAGGATGGTAGGATTTCTTATATTAAGACAATTATGTCTAATTCAATTCAACTCAGTTTTATTTGTATAGTGCTTTTTACAATTGACCGTGTCCTAGGTCTTCCCCGGGGTCACCTCCCAGTGAGACATGCCTGGAACACCTCCCTAGGGAGGCGTCCATGGGTCATCCGATAGAGATGCCAGCTGCCTCAGCTGACTCCTCTCGAAACTCATTATATGGATTTTCAATATCCTTTTGGTCATTACCCAAAGTTCATGACCATAGGTGAGGGTAGGAGCGTAGATTGACCGGTAAATCAAGAGATTCGCCTTTCGACTCAGCTCCCTCTTTACCACGACGGTCCGGTACATCGACCGCATAACTACGGACACTGCACCAATCCGCCTGTCAATCCCACGCTCTATCTTTCCCTCACTTGTGAACAAGACCCCGAGATACTTGAACTTCTCCACTTGAGGCAGGACCTCTCCACCCACCTGGAGAGGGCACGCCACCCTTTTCCGGTCAAGAACCATGGCCACGGATTTGGAGGTGCTGGTTCTCATCCCAGCCGCCTCACACTCAGCTGCAAACTGCTCCAGCGCACGCTGAAGGTCCTGGTTTGATGAAGCCAACAGGACAACATCATCCGCAAAAAGCAGGGATGAAATCCTGTGGTTCCCAAACCAGACTCCCTCCGGCCCCTGGCTGTGCCTAGAAATCCTGTCCATAAAAATTGTGAACAGGACCGGTGACAAAGAGCAGCCCTGCTGAAGTCCCACATGCACTGGGAACAAGTCTGACTTATTGCCGGCAATGTTCAACTATTGGCTGAATTCTTCTCTCCAGTATCCTGGCATAGACTTTCCCCGGGAGGCTAAGAAGTGAGAAGTCCTGTATAATTGTGGCAAAAGAGTTTATAGTACCAGCAGTAAAAACTGAGTGCAGATCTAAGCCCATATGGATCTTCATCAGCAGGAGCAAGGGGCTTCTAAGATGATGAATCGCAGGGACTCTAGCATGAATAACTGACAAAGGGCGACAAAGGGCAGCCCTGCCGAAGTCCCACATGCACTGGGAACAAGTCTGACTTACTGCCGGCATTGCGAGCCAAGCTCCTGCTTTGGGTGTACAGAGACCGAACAGCCCTTAGCAAAGTGCCCCGGATTCCATACTCGCAGAGCACCCCCAACAGAATACCACAAGGGACATGGTCGAATGCCTTATCCAGATCCACAAAGCACATATGGACTGGTTGGGCAAACTCCCATGAACCCTCAACACCCTGCGGAGGGTAAAGAGCTGGTCCAGTGTTTCACGACCGGGACGAAAACCGCATTATTCCTCCTGAATCCATGGTTCGACTATTGGCTGAATCCTCCTCTCCAGTATCCTGGCGTAGACTTTCCCCGGGAGGCTGAGAAGTGAGAAGTCCTGTATTATTGTAGAAAAAGAGTTTATAGTACCAGCAGTGAAAACTGAGTGCAGATCTAAGCCCATATGGATCTTCATCAGCAGGAGCGATGGGCCAGGTATGTCGGGATGCTGCACGTAAAGCTCATTGATGAGGCTGTGGTCGAGGATAAAACCCACAGGTACCCAGGAGCGCTCCTCTGGTCCGGAACCCCCCCAGTCAACTAAAAACTGTCTATCCCGACCTCTCTTGCGTACTGCCACAAGCCTCTTGACTGTGCAGACCGGGCCTCTGTCTACCATCTTGGGTTGCAGTGGGGGCTTGGTGGGGGGTACCAGGCAACCCTCACGGACCGGCTTGAGCCTGCTGACGTGAAAAGTGGGGTGCACACGGAGAGACCTGGGGAGCTTTAAACGCACAGAGACGGGGTTAATAACCTTGGAGACAGGGAATGGTCCAACAAACCTGGGGGCCAGTTTTCTGGACAGGACGTGTAGGGGAAGATCTTTGGTGGACAACCAGGCCCGCTGCCCCGGGGTGTAAGTTGGTGCCGGTTGGCGTCGGCGATCCGCTGCAGTCTTCATGCGTTCCTGCCCCCTGAAGAGCATCAACCTGGCTGCCACCCAGATCTTGCGGCATTTCCTCACCAGGGCATGGGCCGAAGGAACCCTTACCTCTTCTTCATTGGTAGGGAAGAGAGGTGGTTGGAACCCATGGGCAACCTGGAATGGGGTGAGCCCAGTGGCCGCAGAGGGCAGAGAATTGTGGGCGTACTCTACCCATGTTAAGTACTCACTCCATGTGGCCTAGTTCTGCGCCACCAGGCATCTAAGGCACGTTTCCAGTGGATGAGATCTGCCCTGAATACCTCAAGTCTTTGGATGTGGTAGGACTGTCTTGGTTAACACATCTCTACAACATCGCATGGTCATCAGGAGTTGTACTTCTGGTTTGGCAAACTGAGGTGGTAGTTCCCTTTTTTAAGAAAGGGGACCGGAGGGTGTGTTCCAACTATCATGTGATCACACTCCTTAACCTACCCGGGAAAGTATTCAGGAGTTCTGGAGGGGAGGATCTGGCCTATAGTTGAACCTCGGATTCAGGAGAAACAATGTGGTTTTCATCTCGGCCGCAGCACTCTTGACCAGCTTAACACATTCTATAGGATCCTGGAGGGGGCATGGGAGTTTGCCCAACCAGTCCACATATGCTTTGTGGACTTGGAGAAGACTTTCGACCGTGTCCCTTGGGCTATCTTGTGGGGTATGTGGAATACCAGACCCATTGCCACGGGCCGTTTGGTCTCTGTATTGCCAGAGCCAGAGCTTGGTCCGCATTGGTAACAACATGTCGAATTCTTTTCCAGTGGGGGTTGGATTCCACCAAGGCTGCCCTTTGTCACCGGTTCTGTTCTTAATTTTTATGGATAGAATTTCTAGGCACAGTCAAGGTATTGAGGAGTTCTGGTTTGGTGGCCACATAATCTTGTCTCTGCTTTTTGCAGATTACGTTGTCCTTTTGGCTTCATCGAGCCAGGACCTCCAACTCTCGCTGGAGCAATTCGCAGCTGAGTGTGAAGCGACTGGGATGAGAATCAGCATCTTCAAGTCTGAGGCCATGGTTCTTAGTTGGAAAAGGGTGGAATGCACCCTCCGGGTCTGGAATCTCAGGGTCTTGTTCATGAGTGAGGAAAGGATGAAGCGGGAGATTGGCAGGCTGATCGGTGCAGCCTCTGCTATAAAGCGGAGCTTGTACCATTGCGTCGTGGTGAAGCGAGAGCTGAGCCAGAAGGCAAAGCTCTCAATTTTCCAGTCCATTTACATTCTTACCCTCACCTATGGTCACGAGATCACGAATACAAGCAGCTGAAATGAGCTTCCTTCGCAGGGTGGCAGGTCTCTCCCTTAGAGATAGGGTGAGAAGTTCTGTCATCCAGGAGGAAGTCGGAATTCTCCTTCGCGTTGAGAGGAGCCAGTTGAGGTGGCTCCGGCATCTGATTAGAATGCTTCCCGAACGCCTCCCTGGTGCGGTGTTTCAGGCATGTCCGACCGGGAAGAGCCCCCGGGGCCGACCCAGAACACACCCAGAAGAGGTGGAGGAAGTGGCTGGGGAAAGGGACATCTGGACCTCACTGCTTAGGCTGCTGCCCTCATGACCCGACCCCTGAACAAGCAGAAGATGATGAATGAATGAAATTTTTCTTATATGGTTTGTTTGTTATGCTTTCACCCACATGAACATGAGTTTCCCTTTTGAGCCTGGTTCCTTCCAAGGTTTCTTCCTTGTGTCAACTGAAGGAGTTTCCCCTGCCACTGTCGCCACGGGCTTGCTCATTATGGATATGCAGGGGGTTGTAGAAAAATTCTTAGATTTCTCCTTAAATTAATTACACTTTGTAAAGCTGCTTTGTGACAATGTCAATTGTAAAAAGCACTATACAAATAAAACTGATTTTAATTGAATTGAATAGGGTATCCTGTACAGCAAGGTTGCACACCTGGACCTTGACCATGACAGCTATGGCTTTCTTCTCATCGGGCATGTGGTTCTGTTCCACAAAGTACCATACATCTGGATGGTCTCCTCCCTGGTAACCTGCCTCTATGTATACAGGAAGGACAGCCCTGCACTACACATCTCCAGTGCTGCTTCTCTCCATGTGCTTGATCCTTCTTGTGTCTGTAGCCCCTGTAGAGATTCACTCCACGGCCATTCTTGTTTACAGCTGTCTGATCCATGATGAAATGATTGAGGAATGACACAACCCTCCTCTATTTATACTGAGATTAATTTAACAGTTTATCACCTTTATTTGCCCTGTGATGGCCTGGCAAGCTGTCCAGGGTGTACTCTGCCCTCGCCCAGAGTTGGCTGAGATGGGCGCAAGCCTCTCCGCGACCCTAATTAGGATTAAGCGGTTCAGAAAATGACATGACATCACTTTTATTTATGTGTGCTTAAGACAATAGGTGTGAATGCTACTTGAGTCATTTATTAGGATTATGTGTTACTTATTTACTGAGTTTGTATGCTAACACCCAGCTGAGGTGTGACTGTTAAGCAAGTACTTTTGAATGTCTGAGAGAATAGATGTTAATATTACCTAAGTCATATACTAGGATTATGTGTTTGAGATCTAATGTGTGACTGTTATTTACTGAGTTTGTTTGTTAACACCCAGCTGAGGTGTGACTGTTAAGCAAATACTTTATGAATGCCTTTACACAGTAGGTGAATGCTACCTGACTCATATACTAGGGTGCGACACTTCAGACCACGAATGACGGGGAATAACGAATGACAAATGACAAAGGGACTATTTAATGACTGCTTTCTTCACTAAGGAATGCTGAATTACAAGGCTACACACGTGGGTCCATAGAATGACTACTCCCTCTTCAGATGAATGAGAGCGAATGACAGGGCATAACTGTCATTTACCATGCCGAATGCGAATGCAATTTAACACATAGAATAACACACATTTTTACCTGCCACACTGCTCATGTCCTTCACCATGCAAAAAAGTGATTGAGATTCAACCCAAGGTTATATGAAGGTAATATGCTAAAGCACGACAAGCACTCACGGATATATAGTCTGAAGTAATTTGGGTTTGTAAGAAATAAGAACTTTTATAAATTATTACTCTTTTATTACTCTATTAAACTTATGTTTACATGTTTACATTCCACGTTTTGGAGCTGGGCGTTTGGCATATTGTTATTGTTATATATTGTCTTGCACGTTATTTATTAAGTTTATCTGCAGCAAAAAAGCCAGTCATTTGCAGCACAAAGTAACAAGCAACATGACTGGTCAAATGTCAAATTCACTCACTGACAACGAATAAGAGTGTATGTTATTCGACTTGACAAGTTACACGTAGAGAGGGTGGAGAGCTTCAAGTTCCTTCAAGTTTCTTCAAGCTTCAAATTCCAGAGCTACTGCTGACTTGGTTTCATCCCAGATGGATGAAACCAAGTCAGCAGTAGCTCTGGAATTTGGAGCGTGAAGGAACTTGAAGCTCTCTACCCTCTCTACCTCCTCTCCCTCAATGTAGAGTGCTCAGATTGAAGTCAGTTATCATATTTTTCATCTTTGATGTGTTTGGGTCCAAGCTATTCTTGTCACACCATCACCACAGATGCAGGACCTCCTTCCAATAGACTGACTTATCATTATATTTTATCAGTCCTATGACGGTGGTGTCATCGGTGAATTTGACAATGGTGTTGCTAATGTGAATGGGGGAATAGTCTGTGTGAAGAGGGAAAGGAGGAGGAGGCTGAGGACACACCCCTGTGGTGTAGTGGTGTTTAGGATGAGAGTAAAGGAGATATGATCTCCTATCATCTGAGGTCTGTTTCTTAGAAAGTCCAGTATACTCAGAATAATAATCTGCAATTATAATTTTATAATCATAAGCCATGCAAAAAATATAATTATCAAATTATTTCATCCTTATATACTTGATTAACATCATCCTCAAACACTTTTAAATACTACATTTAAAACTTTTTGACTAAAACATTTTGTGTTTACAAAATGACCATAAGAATGTACTAACAGTTTTTGTTTAAGCATTATCACACCAAAAACATATACCAAAGAATGTTTCTGTAGACACACTTTTTAACAAACCCCTAATAACTGCTTAAAACTTCATACCAGGTTGGCCCTAAAGAAGTGCTATCCCATTTTGTATCTCAGGATGCAAGATGGTGGCGCCCTGCTTGGCTGTGGCTAGATTGGCTCGCGATAGCATGAGAGATTTAAAGGCAAAAACTCAGTCAGTTCACATAGTTTCACTATAAATCTGCATCATAGTTACTGTAAAACAATTTAGGATGGCCAGGAAATACTAGCCCTAGGGGAATCCAGCAGTTTAGGATTCATAGATGTGACAACTCTGGACCTTCTACACAGCCTCGGTCTGCTACACCAGCTACAACCAGAAGCCTATGAAGCAGTGGAGTGTGGTGATTGCATTCACAGGTACATTGGTGTTGCCTATGTTTTCTTGCGTGGTGTCTCTTTTGTGTTTGTTTTCTCAGAGATGGGGTGGTTTCCGGCGGGTTGGGGCTCCACCCACCCCTACACACCTGTTCCGGATCTCCGGCAATCACCACCGGCATTTAAGCACTGTTGAGAGGCTCCTCCGGCGCCAGAGTATTCTCGCAGCTTACGCGTGCCTACTCGAGCCCCAGCGCTTCCGCCCCCATCTCTTCTACACGGATACACTCTCTTCCGGGATCGCTCGTCCAGTGCTTCTGACCCATCCGTGCTACGCGGACAGACGCTCTTCCACAATTGGTCATTCCACCCCATCTACACGGATCCCTTCCTCACGCCCCGGGTCCCTGGTTCCCTCTGCTTCCCCTCCGTCTTCAAATAAACGCCTTTAAATTTTCATCTCGCCTCCGGGTTTGCTTTTGGGTTCAACCTCACGTCTGGTTACAAACCATAACAGTGGAGTACCATATCTGTGGTGTTCCTCAGCAAAGGGGACATAGACCATGTGACAGAAAGTGGAAGCAGGGATTTCATGCAGATCTAAAAGCAAAGCTAAAGGCTAACCTATGCAGAACCCTGCTTCCTTCCATCCTACTTTCCAATTTCTGTTCCTTGGAGAACAAACTGGATTACCTGAAATAATAATGATAATAATGATTGATTGTTGTGCCATTATTATTAAAGAGATAATAATAATGATAATAATTAAAGTGGCTAAACCCATCCATTCTAGAAGAGTCTGTTAGCATGAAGGGGCTATTAACACACCAGATAGATAGGAGCAGTGCTCTGACTGGAAAATCCCAGGGCAGTGGTGTCTGCATAAACACTAATAACAACTAGTGTAACAACGTGGAGATGATCTTAGGTTACTGCACTCAAGTCTGATGTAGAACTACTGACTGTAAAATGCAGGCCTTTTTATTTACATCGGGAATTCAATATCATTATCATCACATCAGTGTACATTCCCAAAGTGCAAACATCAGAGAAGCCCTGAATGTTCTCTACCGATTCATCAGTGGAGTGCAATCTACTGTGTTTCCTCACTTTCATTAGTATGTGCATTTTACAAACAGGGAAGTAAACACACTGGCCCTAGCCAGTCCTAGATCAAAGAGGCATTCAGGGCAGCTCTCTGCCCCTGCATTGGCTCCTCAGACCATCTCTCTGTGATGCTAATTTGTGTATACAAGCCCCTGGTGATCAGGAAACTTGCCATGAAGCAGGTGAGGGTCTGGCCTGCAGGAGCTATACAAGCATTACAGGATTGCTTTGAGTGATTTGACTGATTTTCCTAAATGAACTCAACAACTTGTTTAGGAGGTCAGAGGCACCTCAACACCACCCCTGCGAGGAAATCTATTCCTTGCCCTGAAGAGCAACCACTGAGTCTGGACATAGTTGATGTCCAGAAAACCCTAAGGAGAGTGAATCCTTGAAAAACAGTGGGCCCAGCAACATACAAGGACAGGTGCTCAAAGAATATACTGATCTGAAAGGGAAAAACATGCATGTGCAGATGCTCTTTTTGGACTTCAGCTCAGTATTCAACACCGTCATCCCCCAGTATCTTGTCAGCAAACTGGCCCCCCTTGGCTTCAAACACCCCTCTGTGTAACTGGCTGCTTGACTTTGTCACCAACAGATCTCAGTCTGTGAGGGTGTTCAACAATATCTCCAGTGTTATCTCCCTCAGTACCAGCTCCTCTCGGCTGTGTCCTGATTTTGCTGCTGTTCACACTAATGACCCGTGACTGCTGCACCAGGTCCACTACTAACCACATTGTGAATTTAGTTGATGATGCCACAGTAGTGGGCTTTAGCCAGGACAACAATAACCTTGTCAACAGCGAGGAGGTAAAAGACCTTCAAAACCATGGAGATTGTCATTAACTGTAAGAGGAGCCAGCCCAGCCACTCACCACTCGTCATCAACAACACAGCAGTGGAGATAGTTAGTAGCACCAAGTACCGGTGCGATGCAATTAATGAACAATCTGACTTTCTGTAACATTGGTATTGGGGTGCTCTGTGTGCAGATAACCAAGGCAGACAGACTGAAGGTATAACACTGGCTGAGGAATCATAGAAATTGGAACAAATCTCTGTTTGCTGTGCCTCAGCATTAGATGTAAAGGTAATTTTGCTTGTTTGGCTGTTACCATAAAGACAAGATACACAGATAGTCCTTGCAAATAAAATGAGTTTGAGTTCATTTCTGCGTTTCAGCCATGTCCCCGTACACAATTTTTATATGAAAAAGAAAAAATATATATTTTTTTCGCACACTCTTATTTTAGGATGTTTGATGAAAAAATAACCCAATGAAAATTTCAGGCCTATAAAATAATTCTAAGTGGTTCCCCATAGCCTTATAATTTTGCACATTTTGACCAAAATTAGGCCATATTTGAATTTTCCGTAACTTTATTTTCTGGATCAACAATCTGTTAAACATCTAATCAGACCATGTAAATTAATAATACAATATGTTTTAATATATAAAGTGTAGTATTATCCATGATGGCATGTTTTATTAAAATTTTTTATTATTATGTACTTGTAATTATCATTCATATATAACATCCAAAATGTAAACTTACTCCATATTTCAGTTATTTCATGCAAGAGCAACATGTTTTGAAAAGACTTGTTTTAGTCTCTATGCAATTAATATATTGCTGTAAAAACTTAATTCGTATTGGATATATATCTCAAGACATAGACATATCAAAGTTGGCCATATTTTTAGACTATGGACTTGTTTGGAGTGACAAATAACTGGCAGCTTGTTCCACAGGCAAGGTGTGCTGTGAGCAAATATCCATCCCCGCATACACAAGCTATAGTTACTAATATAGTAGTTCAGATACACTGTCTGCCAGTAACAGACAATTTGATGCATGAAAGGATTCACTTAATCCTCACAGAATAATCTGCAACAAAAGGACAATTTCTTGTATGGATGTTTATTGTTTAATACACAGAATTGTACACTACTCTGTACTACAGTCATTTATATGAGTTAATATTATTTACCAATATAGTAAAGTATATACATAAGTAGTTATTATTTTGACTGTGTCTGTGAGCTGATGTTTCCAAAGTCCACACAACTTGGTAGTGGTTAGGTTGTTGTGACACAATAACCCAGGTAATGAGATAAGCTTTCCTTTTTTTAATCATTATTTTGATTGACATATAGTTTTTCCTTTTTTTCTACTAAATACAGCAAATATTGTTGCTTATCAAGCATCAAGTTTTAAATACTCAGGTAGATCCATAAGTATTGGCACACTTTCGCAGGTTTTGTACATTTGTCTCTGTACACCACCATGATTGATTTAAAGTCAATATATGGTTGAAGTGTAGAGCGTCAGCTGTTATCTAAGGGCTATAACAAAAGTTTCATTAACCTTTTAGGAATTTCAGGTGTATTTACATATGCTCCATCTATTTTCCTTGTTATTAATGGGTGTGGCCTCTTCCTTGGTTATTGCAAGACAAATTAAGTAGAGAAAAGTTCTAGAGTTTATTCCAGGTGTTAAATTGGCAGTTGGTAGCTGTTCACAGCAAGAGCATCCTGGGCTTAATCCTGGTCTCGGCAAAGGCCTTTCTGTTTGCATGTTTTCCCTGTGTTTGCAGTTTCCTTTGGGTACTCTGGTTTCCTTGCACAGTCCAAAGACACGCACATTAAGTTAATTAGCTGCAACAAATTGCCTCTAAAAATGAGTGTGAATGGTTGTGTGTTGGCCCTACGACACTCTGGCAGGCTGTTCCAAGTGTACCATGCCTTCACCCAATGTTGCCTGAGATACCAAAATAGGATTAATCGGCATGGCAGATGCATAAAAGTTACAGTAATTGAATGCCTTGTAAATGTACATTGTGAACAGTAACAAGCACCATATAAGAGTGTACAGAAAGGGAAGTAAACACTCATTATCTTTATCTCCTCTCTTCACTTAGAATAATGAGTTTGTTACCAAGATAATGGATTTTAGTTTGTTTTTCTTGATCTTTATGGACTGTTATGAAGTTAGTAAATTCTAGTAAATGAATTTTATGAAAACATGCCATGAGCTACACTTAATTACGTCTGCTCGAAGTGTACAGCTCACCTGCATATAAACTACAAACATCTCATTTTTGTTTCTTTTACTTGCATTTCCTTGTAGTGTATACTGCAATTTTTTGTGCATGTAAAAACACACCTTTTTACGAATATGCTTTTCTTATGTATCCATGTATGAATGGGTATGCACAAAACACTTAATAGCACTTATTTACCAGCTTAAAGTGCATCTTATTTTGCTTTTCATTATAATTCCCTCTCATAATAAAAATTGGATATAATGAAAAATTATGAAAAATGATGGACATTGCTACACAGCTTTTAGGCACTGCACCAGCCTGCCCAGGAGGCTCACCTGTGCCCGTCCTGATTCCAAAATAAATAAACAATGAAATATTGATATTAGGTATGCATTTTGTGCTGATGTTTCTGTGTAGTATATAGTAAACCACAAAGTAAAGGTACAACACCGGCTAGGGAATAATACAATCTCTCTGAAACTGAAACAATCTTTCATGCTAAATGACAGACAAGCAAAATTACATTAATTCCCTGTACCAAGGTGTTGCAAACTGAGTCCTTATATGGGTTTGTAAATGAGCTGAGTTCCAGCTGTGTCTCTTCATGCGCCACTTACACTGCCACCACAGCACAAGCTAGGCGCCATAGTCCTGTTTGCCATACAGGGAGCATCCAGTGGCATTGCTATGCAGGGCACACCATTGTGATTGCACAGATCCAATCCTGAATACATACATGCATGCAATTATCCACACACTCATGATAGTCCTGGAGGACTGACTGGCACGGTTAAGCCAACTGGTGGACAGAGTGGTTTCAGCAAGCTGATTGGTTCAAGCAAATAAGCTGGCAAGCTGACAAGCTCTAGCAAACAGATCAGTTCTGACAAACAGACTGGCAAGCCAACTAGTTCTAGCAAATAGGTTGCGAACTGACCAGCTCTGATAAACAGGCTGGTGACCTGACTAGCTCTGGCAAACAGGCTGCCGATTTGACCACATTAAACACATCTTTGGCTTATAATAAAAAGAATTGTAAGCTGACTAGTTCAGATAAACAGACAAGCTTTTTGGTACTGACAAATAGACTGGCAAGCTGACTAGTTTAGGTAAACAGGCAGACATTTTTTATTGGTCTGATGAAGTGCCTGGCCACTTTACTAGTTCAGGTAAACAAATTGATGAGCTGACTAGGTCTAGCAATCAACCTGGTGATCTGACTTTCCCTGGCTGTAACAAAAATAGACGGATGAGCTTACTAGATCTTGTAAACGACGGATGATATCACTAGCTTTAGCAAACACACAGTTGCACTTAGGAGTTCTAGCAAACAGACTAATAAGCTTTCTGGCCCTAACAAACAGGTGGCCATGGCTAATGGGCCATGGCTAACGGAGGGAGATAGGAACCGAGAGGAAAAGGACGGAAACAGAACGAGGATGTAGCGAGAAAGTAGAGGTGAGTCCAAAGTACTGGCTGTAGTGGCAGTAAAAACATGTTTTCGAGGCTAGACACCGAAGTGTGTCTAGCATGGGCTTTTATGGAGGAGGTAATGAGTTTCGGAAATGAGGTGCAGGTGCTGATGATTAGTATTCAGGGGATTGTGCTCGTGGTGTGTGAGAGTCGGGGACAGAGTTGGCTGCAGACGTAACAGTATCCCCCCTCCAGGAGCCGTTCCAGAGTTCCGGGGCTGTCGGCGCCGTGGGCGTCCCCTGGGACGAGGTGCTGGTCGACTGGGGAAAAAAGACACATCTTTTCCCCAATCTGGTAACGGGGCGGGTCTGAGGGTCGTCTGTCTGCAGTGGACGACCCTCATCGGACGGCATGTTGGAGGTCACGATGAGCCTCGCTCCAGACCTGTTTGCTCTTCTGGAACCATAGGCTCACTGTTTCATGGAAAAAGTGGGGGTTGCTGGCCAAGTACACACTGAAAAGGGGTCAGTCCAGTGGATGATCGACGTAGGGAGTTCTGTGCGTACTCGGCCCATGGGAGGAACTGGCTTCAGGTGGTAAGGTGACGGTTGCATTAAGTCCATAAGAAGCGTCCTATGTCCTGGATCTTCCTTTCTGTTTGCCTGTTCATTTGGGGGTGATATCCGGAAGATAAGTTGACCACTACCCCCAATAGTTTAAAAAAGGCCTTCCAGAACCTGAATTGTGGGCCTCTGTCTGTTACCACATCTTCCGGTAGCCCAAAGTTGCGGAACACGTGCTCGAATAGGTCCCTGGCCATCTCTGCTGCCATTGGAAGGGTCTTGAGGGGGATTAGCTTGCATGACTTAGAAAACCGGTCCACTACTACTATGGGTCGTGAATGCGGGACAGGGCATCTGCCTTGGTATTTAACGATCATAGGCGGTACTTGATTGCAAAACAGTGCCCATCGGGCCTGACGGGGGTTCAACCATTTGGCGTCCTTCAGGTAGCAAAGGTTTTCGTGGTCCGTGAGTACTTGGAAGGGGTGTTGCGCCCCCCTCTAGCCAGTGACGCCACTCCTCCAATGCAAGCTTGATTGCCAGCAGTTCGTGATTCCCTACATCATAATTTTGTTCCGTGGGGCTCAACTTGGGAGAGAAGAAGGCGCAGGGTCTTGGCTGGTTTATCCCTTCCTGACATTTGGAGAGAATGGATGCATGAGTACTGGGGCCGAGAGGAATGCGTCTTTGAGGCGTTGGAAGGCTTGCTTGGCTATGTCAGTCCAGACAAGGGTCTTGGGCTTTTCATGCAGGAGCGTGGTCAGTGGGACGGTCAAGCTACTAAAGTTCTTGATGAATCTGCGGTAGAAAAAACCCAGAAACCTCTGTAGAACTTTCACCGTCTCGTGTTCGGGCCAGGTTTGGATGACCTGTACTTTGTGATTTAATATATACAACACAGGAACATCAGCATAAAATGCTTGCTTATTATCAATATTTCATTGTTTATTTATTTTCTAATCAGGACAGATGCAGATGAGCTTTTAGGGCAGACCGGTCCAGTGCCTAAAAGCTGTGTAACAATGTCCAGTTAAATCCTTTTCAGAGGACTTGGCAGTACTTCGGGGAATCATAATGAAAAGCAAAATAAGATGCACTTTAAGCTCGTAACACATGAAAGGCATGCAAACTCTACACAGAAAGGCCCTCGCCGAGCCCAGGAATCAAACCCAGGATGTTCTTGCTGTGAGGCAGAAGTGCTAAATAATACACTCCCATTACTGTTAGCAGAATTATACAAAAACTACTGATTTGATTTTCATCAAACTTGGTGGAGTGGTGCAGCCTTGGCCTACAAAGAACCCATTAAATTTCCAAGGTGATTGGCCATCAGATTAAAAAAATCCTAAATACATTTTTTACATGGGGCAAAATGTTCATCCGATGCCCTCTAGCTGGGGTTTTTAATTATAACTATGCTAAGGTATAACACTCCACTTGTATAATACCTTGCACTCTATGAGTGACTCGCCCATAGTAGTATATTAAACTTGATCTATATTAAAGTAAATAAGTTTTTCTTGTCATCCTCATTATCTGATAAAACTCCTAGATTTGTGCCTCAAGAAACCCTTTCTGGATGATTACAGACAATTGTTTTGTAATCAAATTGTAAAACAATAAGGATAAATTATTTTTGCATTATCCATGGGATAGTCAGAAAAGAAATGCAACTTATCTCTTATTGAAGTGCCATGGTAAGAGGTCTGAATACTTGTGTAAATTTGATTTAAAATTTAATTGGGTTTGTTTGTTTTTTACCATTAGTCCACAAATTCCTATTATGAATTTTATTTTATGTACCAGTTTTAGGCATTGTCATCTGAAGAAAACATTGCTGAGCCATATAATAATAGTAATAAAATAAAATATACTAATAAAAAACACAACCGTTTGGCCTTTTGGATGCTCCTAATTTCATTTAAGAAAGGTACATGTTTATAATTGAAAAAGTCAGCTTTTTCTGATATCATTCAACCATTTCTCAATAATGGCCTAAATGTCTAAATTCTTGAGATCTGGAATGCTTCCATCTCGTTCAATGGGCAGGGCATAAGGAAGAGAGACTTTGACAGTGTCATCTGAAAGGGCAAACCACATCAAGATGTTAAATATTATTCGGCATTAATACAAATTGAAGTTTTAATAGACCGTACTTCTCACCGTTGGAACCCTCATAATAACGTTGAGTGACTCTCGAGAGGGTAGGGCAAAGATTAGCTCAAACTTTCTCTCCTTATTATCAGTTTTAACAGCATTAATTCCAACCATGGGAGCTATTTTAACAATGTACTCCTTGGCCCTGTTGTTAGAAGAGAGAAGGAAATCAATATTAAAGCACAGTTAATTTTGTGAATATAAAAAATCTGCTGCTATGGAATTTTGGCAAAGTACCTTTTAATACAAGGAATAACGCTATCTGTGATTCTTGGTGCTTTGTCCCAGTCAAATTTTAAACGAGCAGCTGGATATGACTCATGCAGACCAGTTTCAGCCTTGACAGCTACATAATATTCCTGGCACTGTTTGCCATAAGCAAATCTGGCCTAATGACAGAATATTCAGTCAGTATATTCAATATATCATTCATTGATTTTTTTAAATGAGTTTGAAAACACTTCTCTTCTGAATAAACTTACAGCAACTTTATGCTTGCTTGAAAGTATACCATCAGCACATAGCTTCCATTTGTCATTCACAGAAATAGAGTCAAACACAACCTGCACCCTTGAAGTGGGTTTGTCCAAGTAAACAGCAATCTGGTATCCCAATTTGTGGTCAGCTCTAACAGCACGAGCCATAATGGCAAAAACAGGTGAAATGGCATCTCCAAGGAGCCTAGCCTGAAATTATAAATGTGGACTTTGCTAATTTACAATAAGGTGTTGGGGTATCTTATTAATATATATA
>JAOUQZ010002712.1:0-16285 GCA_028564935.1 Neosilurus hyrtlii
ATATATATATATATATATATATATATATATATATATATATATATATATATATATATATATATATATATTTAAATGATTCAATTTTGTGTATGATCCAGATCGGGATCCAGGATGGTTTCGAAGGATTTTTTGATATTGCATTTTAAGACAATGAGGCAGAAAAAAACATGAAAACAAATTTCAAAAATCATAAAAAATATATGATTAATATGGCCAGACTTTCCTTATTACTGGAGGAACTGAGGCGAGGAATTACATTAAAGTTTAGTTCATGCTGAATTTTAACATTTAATCATTTTGTAACATTGCTAATTAAAGAACAGCAAACACAATACAGCATTTATTTCCTTATTCTTTCATTTTAATTTGTGCATTCTAAAATTACCTTTTTTAACAAATCTGAACAAGAGGTGAGATTAAAGTGAATCAATAAACACTGAATCATTTCAAGACTAATGACTCGGTTCATTAAAGAGACCCTTTAAATGATTCAGTTATACTCAGATAAAAACAATTGTTCAGAATCATGTGCTGTACAGATGAACTGCACATCACAGCTCAAGTAAACAGTTTTATATCTGTTTCCTCCACATTAATCAGCTTTCCTTTGGATATCAGGAGTTTCTATTTGAAATAAATTATTAGCATTAATGAGCTAGCATGCTACCTGCTAACAGCTGAACCAACGCTACAGCTAAACACGTCGTTCATTATTATTCAATTATTATATGAAATAAACAAACTTACGTGGGAGTTTAAGGTGCTGTACATCACCAACATCACGAGGATGATAAGAGCCATTGCTGACCCTACGAAACACAGCTGGCTTTTCTTCTTCATGAGGAAAACGTTCACCATGTCAACACAAACACAACTCAGGGCAGAGGAGAATTCACTTCCGGGAAGGGTCACGTGACCTGTGGCTCTAAAGACCAGATTTCAAAAGGAATAGGATTGAAAACGTCATCATGTCTTCATCCAAGTCCCCAAAATGCATAAAGAGAACCCAATTATAGAAATAAAACAAATATTACACTTGCACACTTTATTTATTAAGGGATCCAGTGGTGCATATCTGAGTGGTAGTTTTTTTTATTGTGATCAGTGGTGCAGCATGGTGGAGAAGTGGTGAGCACATTGACCCTCTCATCTGGATAACCACTGGAAGCTGCTGGTCACTAAGCCAGCCGCTCAACTTCGAGGCTAGCGGGCTTGGACTAGTAGCCATGGTCCGGGCCCCAATCATAGGGGCCAATTTCAAAGTCAATTTTTCATAGCAGTACCCATCTAGAAATATGTAGAGGGTCAGGCTGAATAAGGAAATGTCAACTGATTTCATTGACTGAAGAGAGCCAGGATGATTTCAAGGCTATGGTAGTGTTGTCAGTAAAGGAGGAAGGATTCCAGATATTATGCTAGTTTGGAACAAAAAGCAGGAGGAGCTAAAGAAACAAGGGCTGCAGGACAAGCAGATTGCAAATATTGCAGTTGATCGTCACAGAAACAAAGATCTGGATGCACTGAAGAGTTCAGGAGGCCCATTCACATCTACTGCTGCCGTAGATGAGTACATAACCAGCGATTTTGATAAAGACACCAAACTCAGACACCTTTACCTTGAGGTCCGCTATGCTCGTGGCACATCTCTTTCACTACCAAAAAAACAGTGATCTCTTCCACCTCATGAAAGATTCTAAGAAGCTGTCAATTAAAACTAATGTTGTAAATTTAAAACTGTATTTGAGCAATATCACTTCCTGTGCACAGGTTACCCTGGACGACTTGAATACAATACTGGATCAGTACAAATGATGCAAAGTGCATGTGTTACCCATGATTCTCTTATTAATTACTTTTAAACCATTTTCAAATATTTCAGCACAATCAGTGTGTTTGTAATACTTTTATGTTAATTGCTTACATATATACTGTATATATATATATATATATATATATATATATATATATATATATATATGTGTGTGTGTGTGTGTGTGTGTGTGTGTGTGTGTGTGTGTGTGTGTGTATACACACACAGCTCAGTCAATATAGTTTGTATAAATAAACTAATTATCATGAACGAATTTTAAATATTATTCATAGTCATGTGTTAGATTTTAGATGAAAATTATATTTTTGGGGTGGTCCTAACTTCAAGGGGTATGTACAGGGCGGTTACCTTTGAGTAGAAGCATTATGTTTGGTTTTTTCCTCTCAAATAGACCAGGTACACAGAAGTTTAAAAAAGTTAGTGCTGACACTGAACCTTACCAATAAGTAGCAGGGCAGACTTCCTGGGGTTTGGGTTTTAAGCATATACACAGTGTACCTATAGGTGCAAATTGGAAGGCTGTTGTTATTATTTACATATTGGTTAACAGTCCATATATATTTTTATTCATTCATTCATTTTCTGAAGTGCTTAATCCTAATTCGGGTTGCGGGTAGGCTGGTGCCCATCTCAGCCGACTCTCGGTGAGGGGTGTACCCTGCCCTCACCCAGCTGTCGGGGTGTATCCTGCCCTTGCCCAGAGTCGGCTGAGATGGGCGCCAGCCTCCCGCGACCCTAATTAGGATTAAGCGGTTCAGAAAATGACATGACATGACATGTGATTTGCATCATGGCCATGGGCTTCACTCAGGTTCCCAACAACCTTCTCCAAGCAACCAGACAAAGTGAGCCCCGTCTTCTCTCTGGTTCCAAGTCTTATCCTCTTTGTTTCCAGCTTGTACATTGGTTATATGTGTGTGTGTGGGTGTGTTTGTGAAAATACACATGAAATAGAATCTCAATGCTGTTATCCTCAGGCCACACCTACGCACACGTATGTGCCACTAGGGTACCCCATAGTGGATCTTTACTTGACGTCACAGGACATATGTTTTACATGATATGCAAGGAGCAACAATATCTATAGAACAGCATACATCCTGTGTCATAAAACAGGAAGTTAACCGCTGAACTTACATAATATACTTTGACACCCAGCATGAGTTGACAGATTTTTATGATTAAATATATAATAGAAACTGCTGTTTTTTTAGCTGGGAGTTTCCTGCAGTCAGGTACAGAAAGTCTAAAATACAGACACAGTGACACTTCCAGAGTGTAAATAAAAGAATACAACTCTTATTATTTCTTATGGCATCATACACAAGATTAGGAAGTTTTATTGTTTTATTCTGTCTTCTGTCTAGACAGAAAAGTGTGTAATAATTCCAGTGATTATTAGAAATTCCTAAAGAAAGAGAGAGAGAGAGAGAGAGAGATGCATGGACTTTTTATACTAATATCAATCATTTTAAATTATCTACTGAACTGGATTATTTACTGGTGTAAATATTGGGGTGGCTCGGTGGCACGTCCACGTCATAAGGTCCTGGGTTCCAGTACTCGGCTCGGCGAGGGCGTTTTCTGTGTGGAGTTCGTTCTCCCCTATGTTTGCGTTGGTGTCCTTTTGGTTACTCTGGTTTATTCCCACAGTCCAAATACATGCATATTAGGCCAAGTGGCGGTTTCAAATTGCCGCCAGGTGTGGATCTGAGTGTGAGAGGTTGTCTATGTGTTGCACTGCAATGGCTTGGTGAGCTGTTCAGGGTCTACTCTGCCTTTGCCCAGAGTTGGCTGAGATAGGCTCCTGCCTCTCCAAGACCGTAATATTAGGATTAAGCAGATCAGCAAATGAGTGAGTAAGAGAGCTCTCATCAGTGGTGGACTCAGGGGATGCCCCCCAGTGCACCATGGGATAAAATAAATAAATAAATGTTGTGAAAGATCCTTTAATGTCACTGTTTTCTTCTTATTGTGAGTTTTAAGATTCTGTGCGAGTGTGATGATCATCAGATGTGCAGTGTTTCTGAATAAAATAAATAATCTTTCAGCGGAAAAAAATCAGCTCTATAACGTTTTCTGAAAAGAGGAAAAAAAACCCCACTTTGGCTTTGCTTTTTTGAATTAATGAGATAACAATCAGCAGTTAGTTTAATGGGTTACATCCCGAGAAGTTGTAAGGACGGTTGCTGGAGTCAGTCCCCGGAAGGAAACGTATTTTAGGGAAGTCGGGGTTTGAGGGAGACTGAAGCCAACACTGGACAAAGGTGGAGTACAACCTGAACTGCTCGCCAGACCACCACAGGGCCAACACACACATAACCATTCACGCCCACCCCCAGGGGGAAATTTAAAGCAAACAATTAGTCTAAGAATTACAGTACAAGACAGATTTTTTTTCTTTATTCCAAAAATGACTTTTAAAAAAGTTCTCACATAAAGGATCGTTTTTATTTCACAGCTACACTTATATAGTGTGTAATGGTTAGCATGTCCAAATCACAGTAAGAAGGTTCTGGGTTTGAGTCCCAGGCTTGGTGAGGGTGTTTCTGTGTGGAGTTTGCATCTTCTCCCCGTGCTTTCCGGGTGGGTTTCCTCCAGGTGCCCCGGTTTCCTTCCACAAGACACGTCCGTTAGGATAGTTCCATATCGCCTCTAGGCGTGAGTGTGAATGTGTGTGTGTGTGTGTGTGTGTGTGTGTGTGTTGACTGGTCTGGTGTGCTGTCCAGGGTGTCCCACGCCTTCGCCCAGCGTCGGCTGAGATGGGCTCCAGCCTCCATGTGATCCTAATAGGATTCAGCGGTTCATCGAATTACCGAGTAAACCATGTGAAGGGCGGCGTGGCGGTCAGCATGTCCAAATCACAGTAAGAAGGTTCTGGGTTCGAGTCCCCGGCTTGGTGGCGGAATCTGCACGCTCTCCCAGTGCTAGCAGGGGTTTCCTCCGGGTTATTCCGGTTTCTTCACACAGTACAAAGACATGAGGCTAACCAGCCATCCCTGTTATGGAGGTATTTTTGAAATGCGTTCCCAGAGGGCACAGTTTTGAGCGGATACCCAACAGAGGGCGATGCTGCTGTTGTGTGAGGGAACATTTCAGTAGCACAGAAAGGCGGATCCTGTACCAGGGTGTGGACAGTGAGGGCTAGTGTCCGACACACTGTCCTGTCTCGATTCTTCACTTCACCCAGAGCTACCATTTCAACAGGTAACCACTTTAACTATCATTTCACCAAGCTACATTTGAAGTGTGCGTGCAACAGCCCTCTGAATGACTGACTGCAGGGGTGAGGTTTTCTTACCGACGCTAAGTGTTTGCTAACGACCTGGTTAGCACTGAAGGCTAAGTGCAGGCTAGGAGTTAGCTTAGTGAAAAAAAACCCACTCACTCGGTAATGTTTATTCTGATATCAGAGGATAAGGAGTGTTGTTGAGCATTAAATAGTTTTTTGTCCCTCTGGTGTTTTATTTTCTCGTAATAAAGTGCACTTTTGTGCGTTTTCCTTCAGGTTAACTCCACAGCTAAAATTACCTCAGTAAAGGAACTGCAGTGCTAACGTCACCAGTCCTGAAAGAAAGTCACACTATTTCAAATATAATCTTTTATTAACAGTCTGCTTGAATGATTCCAGAATTTTAAAGGAACAGGGGGTTTTGTAGATAGAAATATTGTAATATTATAGAGGTTTTGTCATAGTTTCCACACATCCAGGACCGCCTAAGTTTGTTTTCATCATGTTTCATGACCTTATATGAATGTAGGTACTCAGAGAGGTGGGCTTGTTGGGATGCTGTGACGTCATCATGTTGGATTTCTACCCCTCTGGGCCAACTTTCAGTTTGATTTTATCTCATTATAGAATTATTAAACGCTTTCCTAACATTTATAGACATTTTAAAACTCTCATCCGATTGCTTGTTTGCCTGTCACGGTCGCCGGGAGGCTGGAGCCTATCGCAGCCGACTCTGGGTGAAGGCGAGGTACACCCTGAACATCTCGCCACATCATCGCAGGGCTAACGCACGTACTCAACCGTTTATACTAATGTTCGCGTCTTTGGGTTGTGGGAGGAAACTGGAGTACCTGGAGGAAACCCACTGGGAAAACACGCTGAAACGCCCTCGCCGAGCCCAGGACTTCTGGCTGTGAGGCGGACGTGCCAACCGCTACGCCCTCGTGCTGGCCAATATTAAACACCTCCTTCGTAAACGCCTGCATATAAATAAAAGTACTGTGTGTGTGTGTGTGTCCGACCGTACGCTTAGCTACAAGATTCACCAATCAGCCATAACATCCCCCCCCCCCCCCCCCCCCCCCCCCCAAATCCCCCCACACGACTGGGGTGCAGCGAGGCAGCCGAATTCGCCGCAAGCCGCACTGCTCTGTGTGTTCTGTCTCTTTCCATCATCTTCAGCGTTAACAGTTTCAGCAGTTTGTTCTACACCAGCTCTTCAGTGGGAGCAGATCAGGCGTACTAGCCTTCACTCCACGTATCGCGCATCAGTAAGCCTTGGGCACTCATGACTCTCTTATCAGTTCACTGGTTGTCCTTTCTTGGACCATGTTTGGTGTGCATTTACCTTTTGCATACCAGAAACACCTCACAAGACCCGGCCTTTTGGAGGTGCATAGACCCGGTCTTTTAGCACCACAACGTGGGTCTTATCAAAATTACTCAAATCTGTGTTCTTGCCTGTTTTTCCTGCTTCCAACACATCGACTTTAAGAACCGACTGTTCACATTGTTCCTAATACCTTCAGAATCGAAGAGGTTTTGGCGGAAAGGACATCGTAGTCAGGGTGAGTCGTCCGGAAGCGTCGCTAGCTATAGCACATGGGCGTCAAACTCGTTTTCGCTGAGGGCCACGTCATTAAATGTAAAGGTGATCGAGGGCCGAATAATCACTGAACGTATATTCTGAAAGGGCGACCATGAAATCTGCATGGAAAGATGATTGGTTTAGGAATTTGTCCTCTTTTTCTGACAACGCTTAACAGCAACAAGCTAGCATGCAATCTTTCGTGAGTCATGAATGACTCGCTGTTTACTTGAGACAGGCTGCTGACACCTAGTGGAAGGATGATGAATTATGTTTCATGGTGACAGTCGATGCAAAGAATGTACGGTAATCATATTATTTAAACATTCTTGTGGGCCACATAAAATGAGTTGGCGAGCCAGATTTGGCCCCAGGGCCTTGAGTGTGTTACCTGTGCTATACCATACGATTGTCCAATTATGCTGTTTTTTTAATGAATTCTAGAAAAGTTCCATGAAAATTCTAAGCCGCTTAATCCTAATTAGGGTCGCAGGGAGGCTGGTGCCCATCTCAGCTAACTCTGGGCGAGGGCAGACTAATTGGAACAGTCAGTTATCCTACTGCATATGTTTTTGTACTGTGGGAGGAAACCGGAGTACCCAGTGGAAACCCTACGCAGCCACAGAGAGAACATGTAAACTCCACGCAGAAACACACAAGCCAGGGAATCTATCCCAGGCCTGCTGTGAGGCAGATGTGCTAACCACTGCACCACTGTGTCGCCCATTAAACAAAATATGTAATGAAATTGTTAGATAGTAAGGGTGTATTTTCATTTTCAAATTTTAGTTACAATTTTTTCCCCAACAAACATGACTTGATTGTCTCCACGTCTTGAGAGTGGGCGGCCATTTTTTTTTTTGCCGGGTTTCTCCAGGAGGAGGGAGGAGGAGGGACATGTATAAATGTATATATATAAAAATATACAGATAGGCTACACATTACTGACAGGGCTGCTAAGGGTAGAACTTTGCACCGCTGTCTTGGTCGTCGCTACTCACTCTCACATATGGTGATCGATCTTCGCATTTATTCTAATGTAAAGCAAAAAAAATTTAACGAAGTTCAGACAGGTCAGGACTGCAGTGCATCAAATTTACCAAGATGGCGGACAGGCGGAGCTGAATGCGGCAGGATGTAGGCTTATGTGATATCTATGAGGAGGAACATTGACGTCAGCTTTGCGATGCTTTCCGTCAATCATTCATTCATTCTTTAGCCGAACCTCTTAATCCAGTTAGGGTCGCGGGGAGGGTGGAGCCTATCTCAGCTGACTCTGGGTAAAGGCAGGGTTCACCCTGAACAGTTTGCCAGATCATTGCAGAGCAGCATACAACCATTCACACTCACAGTCACACCTAGGGGCAATTGAGAATGTCCGGTTAACCTAAGGTGCATGTCTTTGGACTGTCAGAGGAAAGGTTAACACCGAGTTCTCTCTTCACCGCCTTTAACTCGCTGATTTCTGCCTTCTTTTGTAACGCCTTGTTTGTTACTCTAATTATCCGGTTAACAAGTTCATGTTCTGTGTCCCTGTTAATGTTTGGTGTTGCTTTAATCGAAAGTTTGTCTGCTTATGTGAGTTAGATTGTGTTGGTTTTTTATTAATTATTAGGCTTCGTGTGTTGGGCCTGTCATGTTCTGTGCTCAGCTCAGGGGCTCCGCTATTAAAACGACCCAGTTTCGTTTCCGTGGTTCGTTTGTTTCTTGTTTACTGCTGTGTTTCCAAAAAAAAAAAAACTATCTTTAAATGTCATTTCTGATGATGAAGCAGCCCCACCATTAGCAACAATAAATACTGTGATGTGCATCAATACGGAAATGTGTTTGAGTGTCGTGACCTTGAATTAAATCACTCGTAATTCTGCTGTAAAATTCAAATTTTATTTGTCACATACAAATTATACACGGTACAGTATGTAGTGAAATGCTTAGTACGACTGTCCAAAATGTAAAGAATAAACTATCAAAGTAGATACTTTACGTTTACGTTTCTCACCTTAAATTAATCAACCCCTAATGTACTGCCGTTTCTCTGAAATGTATTACCGCCGTATTCGAGGGCTTCCCGCGCTGATTTAATTTCTTTCTTTCTTCCACCTGTGTGTTTTAGGTAGCACTGCATCCCACCCCCTCTCAGGGAACTCCTGGTAGGGGACGAAGGATTCCACTAGCCCGAGGAAACTGAGAGAGCCGCGATGGACGATATCTTCACCCAGTGCAGAGAGGGGAACGCTGTGGCCGTCCGCCTTTGGCTGGACAACACAGAGAACGATCTCAACCAGGGGTAAGTTCGCTTCCAGAAACATCGGAAATGCTGCCAGGTATTAACGAGAATCCGGTAGATTATGGGTAATCAGTTGTTAGTTGTGGTGAGGATGAATCATACCATGGATTTATTGGGGTAAGACTTTGGAAGTAACTCCAGAGCAGATTTTATATCTTGTGAAAGATTCGTCTGGGTGTATGAGCTTCACGCGGCCAGGGTTTTTGTCACGGCTTGTTGCTTTGCGTTCCACCCACGCCCTTATCGTGGTTATACCGTGGTTTGTCGGGTGTTCTCACACAGCCCTGTTCTCTGAAGTCTCGGCTCGGGGCGGGTGGTGTGTACTCTGGTGTGATAGGAATTCTAGTGTTTCACATTCGGAGAGCTGTTGTTTGAGACACTATATTGCAGTTCGCTCTCCGCTGGAGTGTCGTGGCATTGGTCCAGATGTTTTTCCTTTTAAATGCTGGATGGTAGTTTGTTCTGAGTTTGCCTGTGGCTTATTCTTGCTCTCACATTCTTCTGCTTAGCCATAAACAGTACAAACCTGCATTCAGATGAGCACTCACGCACTGGACAAAGGTGGGGTACACCATGAACCGCTAGCCTGTCCATCGCAGAGCCAACACACACACACACACACACACACACACACACAACGATTCAAACTTGCACTTAGAGACAATGTGGAACAGCCTATTAGCCTAACCTGCCTGTTTCTGGACTGTGGAAGAAAACCGGAGTACCTGGAGAAAACCCACATAAGCACGGGGAGCCCTGGACCGAACCGAGGGCTCGGACCGAGGCTGATGTGCTAACCACTAAGCCGCCGTACCACCCTGTTAAGAAGCAGGAAAGGGAATATGATATTCGGAGGAATTGATAAGATGGCAGCTCCCAAGTGGCACATCGACAAGGTGTGCGATCGCAGGTTCGAATCCACGGTGCCGGCCTGAAACTTGATGTTAAAAACTTTCCCCTGGAAAAAAAACACCCACTTTCCTACATGTTTGCACGGTCACTTTCAAAACGGTGGCAAGGCGAAAACTAGAGCGACAATATGCAAGCGAACCACTGGAGAAGAACCGCCCATCTGCCGCAAAAGCTCGGAAACTGACCTAATAACCCAGATGGATGCTAAAGGGCACCCACAAATCGTCCTACTCGACAGCCATTGTGTTCAGACGGCAAGTTGCACCCAGAATAAGATCTTAAATTTTTTTTCCGATTTGTCGCGGCGCGACTGCCCAGGAAAACGCAGCTTCCGTGACCCGGTTAGCTTATTTTCCCTCATCGGAGTAGCGTCTGCCTCTTTGGAAAGGTGACCCTGTGGAAAATGGCGTGCACGTGCTGGAGCAGAGGAATGAATCCGTCTCCCTATATGGTGCAGAGATATACAACCTTTCTCCATGACTCCATGTTCCAGACAGCGCCTCCATCCAGGCGTACGAGCCTGCGTGGAACTGGGTAGTGATCTCACCGTAGGCACTTAATCCAACCATATCACAGCACATCCTTTGCTCTCTGAATTTAGTTCGGTTCATATTCGTGCAGACATCTGGCCAGATGTTCTCTCCAGTTTCAGCTTTGAGAGGCTGTTGCCAAACACAACCTTTTTACATTCCGTGGTGGATGAACAGAAATGGATATAAAAAGCAAACCTTAAGTGCAGGGCAGAAATGTTTTATTAACACTCCCAGTGTGGCGTTGGAACATGCTAGAACGTTGTCATTGTCTGATAGGTGGATCACAGGCAACGGCATGTCTGTCTGTGGCATGCACCATGACACTTCCCCTTGTAGTGTAAGCACCGTCACGTGACGAGAGTCGAGAAAACCGTCACATCCTTTGTAGATTCTGTCGAGATATTTCCTGGACACTTCAAAGAGTAAGTCGCTGATTTAATCAAGGCAAAGCTAATGGCTAAGTAAAACAGACTGATGAAGAATCACAGTGATTAAAAAAACTCAAGCACTCGCTCATTTACCAAACCGCCTTTATCCTGCAAGGGCCACAGGGAGGCCAGAACCAATGTCAGCCGACACTGGGCGAAGGCGTGGTACCCCCGAACAGCTCGCCGGACCAACACACACAACACACAAACATTCACACTCGCTCTCACACCTAGGTTCAATCTGGAACAGTCAGTTAGCCTGGTGTGCATGTCTTTGGACTGTCGGAAGAAACCGGATTACGTGGAGGAAACCCATGCAAGCGCAGGAAAAGCATGCAAACCCCAACACGACATGCTAACCACTACTCAGGGCTCGATGTAACTACTTGCTCGCATGCCTAAAGCCAGTAAACATTCAAGTGGGACCACCAAAATAAAATAAAAATTCAAGTGACAGTGTTTCTCGTGATCAGAACCCTTGTGTCGGCGTGATCAACGAATGCTCTCAGCTTTTGGTTAAAAAGTGAAGTTCCCGTATTCCCAACTTCCGTTTGAACGCATTGTAGACATCAATCTGTACACCGTCCGCTTGTTGCCACAATTCAGATTTCGACAACCCGGTGTCTTTATTGATTTTTATTTATTTTGCCCATGTTTAGATTTCAGGGTGAGTGACGTAACGGATTTGTCAGTTCCTAGCGCTACGCTGACTCAGAGGTGGGAGGGGGTAGGGAGAGCCAGACTGCTCTGGAATGGCAGAGACGAATAGTTTCCATGCCGTGAGCTCACTAACCAGAGCGTACTGTCTTGAGCTCTTCTTGATTCAGCTCTCGCTCTCTCTCTTCCTTTATCACCCTTTCTTGCTTTCGTGCTTCTTTCTCATTCTTTCTCTCCTCTTCCAGAAAGGGAAAAGCTCCACCTGAGACCTTTATTCTTATTACTCTTCCGTATTCGCTCTCGTTCCTATAACGGAGCGTTTATTCCGGAGCTGATCACAAACCATGGCTGTGATATTTCTCACAGCGCTTGTAAAATAAATTCTCGACCTTTCTGGAGCTGTAGAAGGCATTTAGATGTTATGACCCTAAGCTGCTGTAGGAGGGGACAGGAAGTGGCTCAACACAGTAAGGGCTGGGTTAATGACCAGAGCAGTTTTCAAATGTCAGTCATAAGTAGACCGATCTTATCCGCGGAGAGGGAGAGACCGGCTTTTTTACTCAATGGGCCGAATTCCTCAGGAGGAGCGCTGTAATTAGTGTTACAGTACAATCATTGGTTCGAGGTTTTTCCCACTGAGCTCTTGTGTTTAAATCAGTTGCACATTTTGTGGTTCGCACGCAGGAAAATAAGTGCTGTCAGAAGAGCGCTGTATACTAACGCATTATTTCTGTTGCTTCTAACGAAGCCAGTTTAGTCTGAGGAATCACTGAAGAACATTAACACCAGGCTGCCTTTC
This sequence comes from Neosilurus hyrtlii, assembly GCA_028564935.1. Classification (NCBI taxonomy): domain Eukaryota; kingdom Metazoa; phylum Chordata; class Actinopteri; order Siluriformes; family Plotosidae; genus Neosilurus; species Neosilurus hyrtlii. The sequence goes on from JAOUQZ010002712.1 coordinate 12,268, forward strand.
TTCAGTTTAAGTAAACAGCACGGTTTCCAGTTGTGTCGGATTGGAAGGCGGAGAGTAGTGTGATCTCCTCTCCCATCCTCTTATTAAGCTCCGAATTATTTACAACCTGACTGCAGGTGAGGACGGATCAAAAATTCGTCAACAGGCGCGCCAGCCAAGGAAAAACTCCACTGTGGCGCAATTTTGTGTTCAGGAATTTGGTGTTCCGTTCTCGAATCATTATGCGTATTGTACTCGGGAATGGCAGGATCTGATTGGTTCACTGTCATGTGATAGCTGACATGGTTATTCGTTGAAAAGATTTTCTCATTTCTGATTGGTGGAAAGTCATCAAATAATTCTTGGTATTGCATCATTGGCATGGGATAACCGAATTATTACATTATTGCCATCGGATAAGTTGAATGATTATCGCACAGATGGCACGGTGCCAGTGTTCCTCCTCGTATATTATCCGAGTATAAAGATTCAGGCACTGCTAGGATGCTAAACTCCCGATGGATATCTCTAATGATGGGTGTCTAATGTGGTATAAGAGTAGCACGGCTCCTTTAGGGGTTGAAAAAAATTCAGCGCTGGAGGAGAGAAAGAAAGAAAGAAAGAAAGAAAGAAATAATTTGGAGCGAAAGCAGGAAAGGTTACCACTGAGGCTTCTCTTCACCGCCTTTCACTCGCTGGTTTCCGCCTTCATTTGTCTCACCTGCCTTATTAGTTAAATTATCTGTGTAACCAGTTCATGTTCAGTGTTGCTGTTAATATTGAATATATGAAGTCTGATGCTTTTTTTGGTCACAAGAGTCCTGTCCGTTTCCAGACAGGTGAGAACTGGGCCAGAGTGTTGGCTCCCACCAGTGGTGACGCCTGAATGAATTTTTAGCTCTCGCGTGTAAATGTCAAGAGCTGTAAAGATTCATGTGCCAAAATTGAAGCCAGCGGCTCTGCAGGCTCTTTTTACTGACATTCCGTAAATTTGTTTACTTTAAAAAAGGGGGAAATGGTTAAAAATATACCATTTAAGAAGATTCTGCTCAGAATTTGCTCAAATCAACATTTTATTTATTCATGGAAAAATATATGTGCACGTGATGTTTACATGTGAGAGCTACACTTCTATATTCGTTTACCATTTAGAAATGCGCTGGGTAGAATTTTATGTTGTCTACATGAATAAAGAAACCGAAATGAACTATGCATGCAAGCTTTTATTAAATTTGGGTTTAATTAAAAAAAAAATATAAAACAAATAACACACTTAAAAAGATAACAGCATGAAAAAAAAAAAGTGCATCAGGTAAAACAGGAACGCATATCAAAACAAGAAAGTGGAGTGCAGGAAAAAAAGAGAGGATATGCAAGTACCAAGCTGCAAATCGGCCCGAGTCTGAACTCAACACGGCACCGGGTCGCTGCCAGTCAGTTGTTTTGGTCTGTGATTTAATGGATTAAAAAAATCCCAATATTATCATGGTGAAAGTGCACATATCACCAACCTTAATCGCGGAGACAGACTAACTTGAGCCATTAAATCCATCCCCATGTTGTGCTTGTGTATTGGGACGAGAACAGTAGTCTGGTTAAATGCGAGCTTTAACCGTAGCTACTGTGCGTGTTAACGCGGGCACTGATACGTGGACCAGAGGGTGTCTTTTTTTTTTTTTAGCAGGGAAACTCGTCCGTATAGCGGAAACGAGCTCTGCAGGTCTGCAACTTTTAAGAAGTTATATCGTGTACATGGAGAAAAAAGTTGTCATGCACATGCTTCTCGAACGCTTAGTCGATCTTCACCTCATGAGGAAACTCATTTTAAAGCTTTTAATTACGGTTATTAAAATGGAAATAAAAAAATCATGACTGATGTCCTTAAAGGGCTTCGGTGTGAAAACCAGGAGGTTCGTCCCCTTTCTTATCCGGTTAAACTGAAGTGTCTAAGCGCTGCACAGTTTTGCTCAAACTAATATTTATGCACTCTGTCTGTTGGCTGTTCTTTTACACCCTTGCGTTGGGTGTTAATGATGTGGACCTTTTGGATTTCACATCCTTAAAAGGACAAGAGAGTGTCTTTCTAGGAACAGCACAACACCCACGCATGCTAACAAGGCGAGGGAGGGGCGGAGGGGGTGTTATTTCCTATCTTTCCTGCTCGTCTCCCCTCGTCCCCCCCCGTGCTCTCTTCGATAGTGTCAGTCTTTTCTCTCAGAAATCAGTCGGATGACGAGACTCTTCTGCTGGGAGGCCGCGTATCTAGTATGCAGACGGAAACCAGACTGCAAAAAATAAAGAAGTTAAAAGAAATAAACACTTGATTAGAGTAGAAGTTAAAGGTTCCGCCAATGCAGTAAGATAATTACACTTCATAAGGTTTCTTAAAATAAATTAATTTAAGTTTTAGGAAAGTGAGAAATGGACCTGCAGTTAATAAGGGGTTAAACTCATTCCGAGCACCGTATAAAGTCACATCTTTTAAATACTGGCTTGTAAATTTTTCTTTGAATTTCTGATTTCAGTTCACTTAAAGTTCACTTAAAGCAATCACTGATGTCCGCGGTCCTGACCCTTTCCCGGACATTTACCATAATCAGTCCGGCAATCGCCGTTATTCAGCAGCAGTCCCGGACTTTTACACACTGATCCGACACTCAATACACAATATTCAAATTCAAATTCAAATTCACATTTATTCGTCACATACAATATTATAGGGGTACAGGAAATGGAGGGTGAAGTGTGCTCTCAAAACCATATTAATAGCCGCACACATTCTGCTCTTGCCCCGAATATTATTCCCAAAACAAGAGGAAAAACCTTCAGCTAATTACACTTTAACTTTTGAAGTGCAGACAGAACTGAGGCCATTCTTTAAGGATCAATAGAAATATGTTTTCACTCTGAAACATTTGGAAGTGGGAAACATGCGACGGGATTACCTAGGCAACCAGAGCTGGCCCCGAGCGAAATTCGCGTGATTCGATTTATAGTTAGAATCAATTGTCAGTCATCGCTTCCTGTGGGGACACCGCGCAGATTCACATTCCAAAAGTCGCCGGCTGCATCTCGATACCTTTTCTCATTATTGTGACTGCACAAAACGCAAAGTGGATTTCTTTCTAATTATTCACGCAAGCTGCCTGCACCACGGAGAGACGCTGACGAGCTTTTGGTGACACTCCGTAAATTTGTTTAGATAAAAAAAAAAAGGGGGGGGGGGGGGTTCCGAAAAAAATTCTCCTTTATGATAACCGCAGCTCAGAATGTGTTCAAACCAAAATGGGTTATTCATTAGACAGGTATATGTGGATGTGACAGGGTGTACACATGTGAGAGCTCCACCCCTGCCTTTGTTTACGGTTCAGACACGCGCTAGTTTTGGAGATTAAACCACGAGTTGTATAGCGACTTTAAAGAAATTACACTTAAAATGCAGAAGCTTCCTTGTTTGTAATGACATGTTTGTACAAGATTTCTAAATTCAGTTCCGTTCAATACAAATAAACTGAATTGAATTGAATTCATAAATCCTGTTGATGGGGAGTTTTGGCCTCATTTTTTTGGGGTGCCGGGGGTGGGGGGGGGGGGGCTGAGCTTTGGCAATGTTATAATGAAGAACAAGAAACTCTGGAGTGTTTTCATTATTCATAATAAAATTGCTGTTTGTGTAGAATTACTGTGGGATTTCTGATGGAAGTGTACGAGTTGTCAAGGTCAGTTGGAAAGATTTTTATTGCTTTAGGCAGTGCAGAATAAAGTGGGACAGTGAAGCTGATACTTGCTCTTTTCATTAGTGGCTGTAATCAGTGCGGCGGCTGTGCGGTAGAGTCGCGGTGCTGATATTCGCACGTGCTGCTACATTCCCGTCTTTACTCTGACTGTGAAAAAGGAAATGGACGGCCTGAGAGAATCCTGCATTCAAATATAAATAAAGCTTGGTGCTGAGTGAGGGAGCATGTCTCTCTCACACACACACACACACACACACACACACACACACACACACACACACACACACACACACACACACACA